>PVIU01002517.1:0-120975 GCA_004026605.1 Ondatra zibethicus | reverse complement strand
ACAGCCCGAGCCCCACATTACAACACTGGTTAGGATCTTTCCCGGAAGCCACAACCTCGTGGTGAACACAGATTTGTAAAAATGGGTTAGATCAGGATGTGAGAGTTGGCCAAGAAGAGGCTAGATATAATGGGCCAGACAGTAATTTAATTAATACAATTTCTGTGTGGTTATTTCGGGGCTTAAGCTAGCCAGGTGGCGGGACGCAGGCCACTCCTCTTACACCACAATCCTAACAGCACAATGGGATAGGGAAGAAGAGAAAATGGGAATACAAGAGGACATAGAAAGAGTAAAATTTTTTTAAGTGAAAATATAAACTAAACTAAGACAGTAGAAAGAATATATAAAGAAATAAACGAGATAAGACAAATCTCCAAAATATAACCTTTGATTTATGTAGTCTAGGCTGGCATAAAACTATCAGCCAAGTTTATAGCCTTATCTTCTCCTCTTTCCTCTCTAGCACTAGGATCACGGGTATGTAGTGCTGGGACGCAATCCAGTGCTTTTCAGGCTAGGTAAGATGCCAGACTTTAAAGACAGAAAACACAGTTTCAAGAATTCTGCAACCTCAATAGATTAATAGAAATGCAGACATTTAAGAATACTGAAGAGAACTAATCCATCTAAAGGTTCAGTTCGAAGAATAAGGCACACTAAATAAAGCAAATTTCACAGTACAGATAAAGGAAATGGTAGTCAGCATCTCCTAAAATAACACAGGTAACTAAATGTGTTGGTTTGAAGAATTGTCAGGGGCTGGAGAGATGGCTTGGCAGTTAAAAACACTGGTTGCTCTTCAGAGGACCTGGGTACAATTCCCAGCATCCACATGGCAGCTTACCAGTCTGTAATTGCAACACCAGAAGTTCCGACACCTTCACACATGCAAGCTAAAACACTAATGCACATAAAATAAAAACTAAATAACTTAAAAAAAGAAATTGTTCTCCTTGGCTCATAGATTTGAATGCTTGGTCAGCAGAGAGGGGCACTATTAGGAGAAGTAGAGTCTTTGGAGGAAGTATGTACTGGGGTGGGCTTTGAGGTTTCAGATGCTCAAGCCAGGGCCAGTGTCTCACTCTTCCTGCTGCCTGCCAATATAGACGTTGAACTCTCCACTACCTCTCTAGTACCATGTCTGCCTGTTGCCACCATGCTTCCCACTTTAGAGATAATGTAACCTCTATAACTGGAAGCCAGTCCCAACTAAATGTTTTCCATTACAGGAGTTGCCACAGTCATGGTGTCTCTTCACAGCAATAGAAACCCTAACTAAGACAGGCGCTGGCACCAGGGACTGGGGTATTGCTGTGATAAGCTGGACCATGTTTCCTGTTGACAAAACGTGGACTTTGGGACTCTGGATTGGGAAAGCAGTCGCACTTTAAGTGGGGGCTAAATGGGCCATCCTAGTAGAAATGTGAAAGATAGTGGTACTGAGAGCAATCGAGTATAAAGGCTGGGCTCAAGAGCTTTCAGAGTAGAATAAAATTAGTTAAGTGGCCTACAGGTCATTATATTGTGATATCTTGGCAAAGAATGTGGCTGCTTTTTGCCCCTTTCCAAAAAAAAAAAATCTGCTTGAGATAAACTGAAGAGTTTTGGATTAATGTCCCTTGCAGAGGTGATTTCAAAACTGCCTCGTCTTGACTGTGTTACATGGTTATTAGTGGACAGTCTTGGGTAGATCTATAATGAAAACAAGGACTGAGTAAGAAAAAGTACAAAATATACAGTCTGAGGAGAAAAGAGAAAAGAAGGCGCCGCCAGAAAGTATAATAGAGGTAAGTATTGTGCTCAGAGATAAACAGATTTAAAAGGAAAAAAGACAAAAAACAGCCTGCTACCAGGTAGAATAAAGACAATGGTAATCTCAAGGCAAAATCCCACCCGGCTAAGTTTCTAATGTGTGAAAAGGAATTAAAGAAAAGCTTTAATTGGGTTGGGTGTAGTGATATATGCTTTTTTTTTTCCAGTACTCAGGACCTCTGAGTTTGAGGCTAGTCTGATCTACAGATCAAATTTCAGGACATCCAAACTTATTTAGTGAAAAAAACAACTGAAAACAGAAAGTTGGTAAAAATGTATTTGAAACATGTTCCACCCCTAGCAAACAGCAGAACTTGGCAGCTTTGGCCACATGGTTCTGGCTTTAGAGTCAAGGACAGAAGAAAGAGGTTATGGAGTCTCCCACTGCAGCTAAGGAAAGCCACCGAGGCCAGGCACGGAGGCCCAGAGAGGACACTGCACGAAGCTGTGAAGATGAAGCCTTCATTGTCTGGGAAACCCCACGTTGCTGGAGATGCCAGCAACAAGGAGTGGAAGCAGCCGAGGGAGCAGTGTGCTGCAGCCGACAAAGCCGAAAGGAGTTGAAGATCTGAAGAGTATTTTGATATCAGACATGGGCAGGCAGAGTTTGCAGTTTTCCCAGCTGGTTTTCAGTCTTGTTTTGGTCCAGTGTTTCCTTACTATGCTCCCTTTTGGAATGGTAATATATATCCTGTGCTATTGTTCGTTGGAAGCACGTGATCTGGTTTCTACTTTTCATTTTACAGGGGGTTACACGTAAGAGACTGCCTTGAGTTTCAGAAGAGACTTTGAACTTTGGACATTTTAGTAGTATTGGGACGGTATAGACTATGGAGACTTTGAAGTTGGACTGAACATGTTACATTATGATATGACAACAAGCCTATGGGGGCCAAGGAATGGAACATGGTAATTTGAGTAAGAATGTCCCTCAAGGGCTCAAAGATATGAATGCTTGGATACTGGGAAGTGGCACTATTAGAAGAAGAGGCCGTGGTGAAGAAAATGTGTGACTGAGGGTGGGCTTTGAGATTCTAAAGTGCTCAAGTCAGGCCCAGTGTCATTCTCTCTTCCTGCTGCCTGCCCATCAGAATGCAGAACTTTTCAGCTCCTCTCCAGCACCATGTGTGCCAGTGTGCTGCCATGCTTCCCACCATGATGACCATGACTAAACCTCTGAAACTATAGGCCAGCCCCAGTTAAATATTTTCCATTATATGAGTTGCCACAATCATGGAGTCTCCCAGAGCAATGAAACACTAGGATAATGAACACAGAACAGAAATGCTTACTTCTTGTCTTTTCTTTAGATCATCTTTGGCTGCTCCAAAACGTTTGGTTAATCTGGCTATCTTGGCCTAGAAAAGAAACAAACAAAAGTCAAGTACTGTAACTCCTTAAAGGTCTGCTATACACAAGAGAAATCTACAGATAACAGGCTGTTCAGAACCAAATAAGACAAGTTGACTGTAAAATACACACTTGGAAAACACAGAAAATCACAGGAAACCCACTGTGCTCCCTGAACTAATTGCCAGGTATAAATACTAATAGACCAGCTTGCCCTTACCACACAACTAAGTATATTTACTTTCCAGAGCATATTTTGGAATATATAAGGTTTTATTTTATTTGCAGCTATTTTTCCAAAATGGTTGTAATCATACAACTTTCTTTTTTTAAAAAAAAAATTTATCTATTTACTTTATTTTCTGTTTATTGGTATTTTGCATATATGTATATCTGTGTAAGGGTGTCAAATCCCCTGGAGCTAGAGTTTCAGACAGTCATGAGTTGCCACGTGGGCACTGGGAATTGAATCTGGGTCGTCTGGAAGAGCAGACAGTACTCTTAACTGCTGAGCTATCTTTGCAGTCCCACACTTATCTATCTAACTGAAAACATACATGCATGTAGACATATATGCAAGTCATACGAAATCCCTTGACAACACTATTTGGATATCTATGTACTGACTCATTTGGACATGCATCTTTCTACCAGAGCAGTGGCTCTCAACCTACCTAATGCTGTGGCCCCTTGATACAGTTCCTCATGTTGTGGTGATCTCCCCACCATAAACTTCATAACTGCAATTTTGCTTCTGTTATGAATTATAACATAAATACCTGATATGCAGGATATTATATGTGACCCTCAACAGGGTCTCAGCCCTCAGGTTGAACACTGCTGCACTGGAGCTGATTATATGTTTTTTCTACTGGATAAGGTGAATGTTTCTCAGTGCCTTGCTACAGTCATACAAGGCTATACCCATGGCTTCACAGATTTGTTCTTTCAGAGTACTTCTTTGGGATAATTGACAGAAGTGGAATTCTCACTGACTAGAAGCTTTACTGAGTCTACAGCAGGAGAGAGGAAGTTTATAAATTACCCTTTGAAAGGCAAGAGGAGGTTAGAAGGCAAACAACCCTTTCAGGTCTAGCCTGTTTGGAGTTCACAGAGAAAACAGTTCCATGCCACTCTGACAACTGACCAGCTTAGGGAAAGCACACCAGAGCACTCAACTCTGTCAACTGAGCTTCTGCTTGCTCTGTTGTTTCCTTCTGTGTTCCATGGGTGTCTCTCCCTTGCTGGGCTCATGTGTCGTCTGTCTCTCTGTCTCGCTCTCTAGCTGTGTGTACCACTCACTGAAGTTTCTCAATCCTTCACAGCATGTTTTTCCTGTCTTTCACGATTTTGTATCTCCTACTCTGTGCTTTCCCTATTCCCTTTTCGATTTCTAATTAACTATGATTTAATTTTTAAGTCCTGAGTTCATCTTATGTGTTCTGGGTTTTTGCTCTTCTACCCTAAGTAGGAGAACAGCTATTGTTTGTAATTATTTTACTACAGTTAAGGATATTGTACAAGATGGCTCAGCATAACAGAAAAGGAGTTTATCTCTGCCACGCTGTCCTAATTCACATGTGCACCATGCATGTACATACACACAAATATGCATATACGTACATAAACACATGCAAACTAAAGAAATGTAACAAAAATGTAAACACCTAGTTGTTGTTTTAATGAACAGTATTACTGTGGTATATTCTCTCTCCTCTGCATGGTAGGAGAAACTGAAACCTCAAGAGAAAGCAGACAGCTAAAACATGCAATCAGAAGAAGTATCAATCAAATGATATACATTAAAATGTAGAAACACAAACAGGTGAGAGTTATCCAAAAGTTAATGAAACCAAAGATAACAAAATCATTGAAATGTCAAAGAATTTGAAAATCTAATTTAAAAAAGAACTATCACCTCAATGAAATAAAATTAAGTTAAAGTAAAGCAAATTTGGTATTTAGATAACAAATACCAATTTAACAAAGAGAGGTTCTGGAGAATATATAATTAATGGAAATATTAAAAAATTAAAAGATAAGGGGCTGGAGAAATGGCTCAGTGGTTAAAAGCAATGCCTGCTCTTCCAATGGTCCTGAGTTCAATTCCCAGAAACCATATGGTGGCTCACAACCATCTGTAATGAGATCTGGTGCCCTCTTCTGGCCTGCAGGCATACATGCAGGCAGAACACTGAGAATACTGTATACATAATAAATAAATAAAATCTTCAAAAAAAATTAAAAGATAAATAAAAACGCTTTAAAACTCAATGGGATGCATCACCCAAAGAAGAATCAATCAGAAGAAAAAATATCAGGGATTGAAAACAAGGTAAGGGATTCTTATATTCATACAGTAATAAAGGAAAATAAGAATAATGAACCATAGGCGCAATTTTAAGGAACTCTGATCAGGAGACCAGACTTAATCCCAGAGGTAGAAGAAGCTGAGAAACAAACGAAAAGCATAGAAAACCTTGTCAAATCACATCTAGCAGAAAATTTCCCTGATTTAGAAAAAGATAGACATTCAAGTACAGGAGGTATTTTATCAGACAGGACCAGAGAGAAACTTTTCATGTCACATTATTGTTAAATTATCATGAGTACTCAACAAAGAATGCTGATGGCTATGAAAGTAAAGGGTCATCTTACAAAGCAAATTTATTATACTTTTATTACATCATAAAACCTAAAAGTCAGGAAAGCATGTATATTTTAGGTAAATCACTCCCTAACAGGTTACAATATTCACAAAAGTTATCCTCTAAATTCTGATTGGGGCGGAGAGGGGCATTCTAAGATGAACATATACCAAATCAAACCATGACTACTTAAATCAAAATTAGAAAAAAATTACAGACTCCTACACACACAAAGAAGAAAGTCACAATCACAAAAGCCTAGAAAAAAAATGAGTTCCATGAGAATGTATGAACAAACAAAATTAGGAAATAATGAAACAAATTCAATATAGTGTCCCAGAAAACTTAGATGAGTATGGTAGAAAGGAAAAAGCACTCAGATCAACTGAGGAGCTGCTGCTGTGAAAGGAGACAGAACTACAGGAATGAGCATGTAATTCTTACTAAAAAAATGTAAATTATCTTTACTCTCCAGTTCAAGGATGCAGACAGACTGATTAGATTAAAACAAGGGGGGAAAAAAAATCCAACTGATTACTGCCTGCAAGAAACACATCACACTGACAAAAGATACAGAGAGCGAATATGAAAGGATGGAAAAATATTCCAAACAAATGATAACTGAAATTAAGCTGGAATAGCTACATACATACTGATAAAGTAGAATTTCAGTCAAAGTTAGAATAAAGCAGCTCATTATAATACTAATAAAAAAAGACTAATTATAGTGGTATATTCTTTGTATTCTAATAAAGCTTGACTGAAGCCCAGAGAATAAACCAGCCATACTTGTCAGCCATACAGGCCAGGGAGTGGTGGCACACACCTTTAATCCCAGGACTCAAGAGACAAGAGGCAAAGGGATCTCCCTGAGTTCAAAGTCACCCTGAGCTACATAAGACTGAATCTGTCTGAAACAGAACTTACACAAAGGTGATTCCAGCACTTGGGATCACACACCTTTTATCCCAGCACTAGGGAGGTGGAGACAGGAGGGTGGAGAGAAGAATATAAAGGGGAAGAAACAAGAACTCAGTGGAGTGTAGAGTCTGAGGATTCAATGAGACTGGATCTCGCCCTTTCAGTCTGAAGATTTGGTAGAGGTAAAAGGTCTCTCTAGTGAGCCAGGTGTGGCAGTGGCGAATGCCTTTGATCTCAGCACTCGGGAGGCAGAGGCAGGTGAAATTTCTGAGTTCTAGGCCAGCTGAGTCTACAGAAGGAGTTCCAGGACAGCCAGGACTATTCAGAGAAAACCTGTCTTGAAAAAACAAGCAAATAAGAGGTCTCTCTAGTGCTTTGCTTTTCTGATCTTCAGCTTGAACCCCAGTATCTATCTCTGGGTTTTTATTATTTGTGCTACATCCAAGGATTATATAACCATTTTCATTCTCCTTGTAGAATTTTGTTTGAGCAACTCAACTAATTGAATAAAGAAGCATTTGGGCAGGTAGTGAGGAGTGAAAGCAATTGAGGATGTAGCTCAGTTGTTTGCCTAGAATAAACAAGGCAATGGGTTTGATCCCAACACCACAAAACCAGGTGTGGAGGTGTATGTTTATAATCCTAACAATAAGTGGAGGCAGGAAACCAGAAGTTCAAAATCATTCTCAACTATATGTAGAAAAAAAAATACTCATCTTTAATATGTATTGTTAGGAATAATTCCTAAGACGAGCCTTTTCACTGACACAATTAATCCAATCAGACCAAGTTAAAAGATATCCAGGTTTAATTGGACGCCTGTGCTCTTGGGTGGCCCCGAGGGGAAAACGAAAAACCTAACACGACCAGCGGAGAGGAAGAGGGAAGACCTCGTGTTTATTTTCTGAGGTGCAGTTTAAATAGCCTGTGGGAGTGTCTTGACCTTTCAGGGGAGGAGTGTCTTGACCTTTCAGGAGGAGGCTTTCTTGACCCTCCTTGGGGAGATAGGCTTCCAAAGATGGATGCCTAGGGCTGGGATTACATGGATTAGTAAACTAACAGCTTTTAAAAAATTATACGTATAAACGTTTCTACAAGAATATATGGACATGCACCATGTATGTATGTATGTATGTATCTTGTGCCTAAGAAGGTCAATTAAAGGTATTAGAGCCCTACTGGAGTTGCCAACAGTTGGGTCACTATGTGGGTGCTAAGAATTGAACCTGGGTCCTCTGCAAGAGCAGTCAGTGCTCTTAACGACTGAGTCATCTCTCCAGCCCTAAAAACTAACACCATAAAGCATAATATCCACAGAGAAAGTAGAATGATACAAAACTAATCCTTCACAAATATTATTTTGTATCTATATACCAACCTTTCTTCAGGGACAAACAAAAAGTTCTTTTAAGTACCAATTTAGGTAATTTCTGAGTCTCTGATGTGGGTTAAATTATGCCAAAGCTCATATCATAAAACTCTACAAAGGTAATGTATCTAAGGGTCACTGTAAAAATAATCAATTAATATGAGGTCTCTTAGACTGGGGTGATTCCCTTCTAATGCAATTTATATAACCAGTACCTTCAACTACAAAGAAAGCTGTAAAAAAAACGCCACATGAAGACAAAGCCAGGAATGAAAAGGATACCTCCTCAGAGCGGCCAGCTCCCAGAGAAGAGACCTGGTGTACACCCCTCCTCACAATACTACTACTCAGAGAAAGCTGTCTGCTGGGACCTTTCCCTAGGGTTTCTGTTCTCCAACTGTGGAGCAACACACTTCAGTTGGTAAAGCATCCAGCTATTACAGTTCTGTTTTAACAGCAGCCCCAGCAAGAACTAATAACAGACACCTTTTATTTCTTAAATAGGATGTAAATGTATTTTGCAGTCAGCTTCAAATACACGAAAATGGTAATACATAATCAGAAAATAAATTATACAACGAAACATGGATTATAGAGTTAGCCTCAGAGTACAAACCTGCAGCTCGGTAAGAACTGCTTTATGCCTTTTGTTGCATTCTATCTTTTCCACTCGGGTTTTCAACTCTGCCAAAGTCTTATCAAACACAGCACATTGGAGAGCACACAATTTTTCTTCAAGTAACCACTGTATGACCTTAAAAGAAATTCCTTTGTTACAAAAGGGCAATTCAACAAACAAAAACAGTAAATATTAAGAACTAACAACAATAATAGGAACTTATATAATGAATAAAACAAGGTTAACTAATTTAAAGAATAAAATTCCAAACTCAATGCTACCTACTGCCATTCACCACGACACCAAAGACACAAGTCCATACTAAGGATGACACTTCTAGAGTGGAATTCTGAAAATAATTTGAAGCTTTTTAGTATTTTCTCCTTATCATCCTTATTATCCTGAACCCACTTGAACAAAACTTGTTAAAAAGAACAGCTTCAAAATTTTTCTAATCTATTAATGACTGGCAATTTTGTGAGATGCAGTAAAAATGTCACTGGAGTATAAGACTTGATAAAATATAACAAATATTTATCCAAAATTCAACCACTGTTTCATGTGACCCACAAAAAAACAGGATACTGGCATATCTATATGCTACACCTTAGAAATATGGTCTACAGATGGAAATCCTCAACCCACAGGTGTTCATAAGCCCTTCACAATTCGAACAGTGCTGAATGCATAATTATCCCAACAGGCACAAGAAAAGAAAACTAGGCAGTAAGAGCATTTTTATAACTTCACTTTTTTTAATTTTCTTTTTAAATAAAGGCATAGATATTTGTACTATTTGTTCTTGTATCTTAGAAGAACTTTGGTTTATTAATTTATGACTAAATACATAAGACCCTAAAAAACAACCAGACTTGGTGACTTACACCTGCAAGTTAAGGCAGAAGGACACCTGCAAGATTAAAGGCAACCTGGGCTACAGCCTACGCTATTATAAACAAATGTCTTATGGAGGAAGGAGGAGATCTGAGTTTCATGGCTCTCTATAAAAGGTATTTTAAACACATGTTGATGTGGATATGTGTGGTGCACATGCATGTGAAGATACGTGTGCCCATGAACCACAGAGGTCAACATCAGGTGTTTTCCATGATCACTCTGCACCTTGTTTTGAGTCAGGGTCTCATACTGGTTGAGCTAGAGTCCACCAGCTACCTAGACTGGCTGGTGACTGAAGCACAGGAGTCTCCGGCTTCAGCTTCCCAGTGCACTAGCTAGAATAGATTTACACGTGGACACCACCGTGATTGACTTTTCAGAATAGTGTAGCAGATGAGAACTCTGGTTCTCATGCTTGGAAAGTATTTACCCTGAGAGGTCTTCCCTTTCTCACACTAAAAATATTGCAAATAATTAAAATAATTAATTTGCAATAGCTGTATGCTAGCATAACAGACATAGAGGAAAATTGCAGAAAATCTTTACTCTGAACATTCCTTTTATTAGTACATCTAAAGCCTTGTCTCTATCATCTTTATCTTTATATTAACATAAAAAGGTTTTAGAAAGTACCAACTTATATTAAGATTATTATAGTATTAAAGTCTACTATAATGATTTAAAATAAATAAAGCTTGTTTCTTCTGCATTATAAAATAATGGTCAATATAGGAAGAAAAAGAAAAGCTCAAAAACCATTCACAGTTTTACTATAAAAACAAATAGAAAAATATCTCCCTTTTATTTTTAATAATCACTACCACTTTTTTAAATAAAAATACTGTGGACAAATAGAGTCAGAGGAAATTTAAAATGAAGTTAACAAAAATAATCACAGATTTCATAGCTTATCATTGACTTCAATTTCTGACTGGCTAAATTCTGACTAAGTAAACACAGAATAATAGGACCGTGCTAGAAATCTCTATGAGTATGGACAGTGACACTCTGGTACATTGAAATATAATGTGTAGCACCTTCTGAAGCTTCTGGTTAATGTCTCCTTTGGCTGTAATCTTTACTTGAAACTCTGCCTCGTATTCTTCTTCCATATAGCGCCGACGTTTGGACTGCACATTGTCCATGTCTTCTGATTTAGAACGTTTTCGTCTGGAAAATTCATCTGAGAAAAACAACAAAAGCCCCGGCACACATCAGTCCGTTGTTTTAGTTACCACACTCAACAGCCCAGTGAGTCAGCAGATGAAGCTCTCAGTCAATCACCGTCTGACTGTTGTTAAGAGCTCGGCAGGCACAAACCGCAGCCCTCAGCTTTAGCTTCACAGCTGAGGTCTTGTCCACTACGCCAAAGAGAACCTACCCACTGCTTAGCAGTGCACTCTGAAACCAGGGAGCGTTCTTCCCTTGAGAGCCTCACACAGACCAAGAATGCTCTATAGCCTTGTCCTGCAGATGACAGGAACCCGTCCATAATCTTCCTTTTACTGAATTTCATAGCACATATGAATGCATTACCACATAGACTGACCATCCTACATTGCAGACTTCTCGAATCTGTATATACTCTGAATTACTTAGTTCTTCCACTGCGGAAACAGGTGCATGGCAATCATAGTGACCGAGCCATTCTCTGGTCATTCAACCCTGGGCAGAGACTCAGACATGAACTCTTTAACATTTCCTAAGAGTTCAGATACACAGTGAAATGAACGTCACAGAAGTACAACTGGCACAGAACAGACATTCAATTAAAAAATTATTTCAAATGTTAACATCCATGAAATCATGAGAAAAATTTAATTGGTTTTTCAGCATTTTAAAAATTGAAACACTAATATTCCACACCTTTTAGGGCCTTACCAATGTCACTCCATAAAATAAACCTGTTTTCTTTGATCTGTAAAATAATGTTCAAGATGAGGGGTAGAAAAAAACTCAGAAACTATCCTTTCCGTTTTATCTTAGTAGTAGATAAAGAACTATATCCACATCTATCTATGCACTTTTTAATATAGACACAATAAACCAAAGGTGGCTGCTGGCTTCTAGCTGCCCAGTCCTTTTCTGTCTACGGCATCGGTTCTGCATCCCTTCCCTTTGAATCTGCGTTGCTAGGAACGTATTACCTCTCACTACAGCAAGACAAATCCTCCCTCTCTGAGCTTAAAAAAGGTTAAGACACTTGATACCTCAAAGTTAAGTCTAAATCCTGTGCAGAACGATTAACATAAACACACTGAAACATGAAATGATGCATCCAAAGATCCTTGAACTGTCATTGCAAGATCAGGGAATTGAGGCTTAAATTAAAAAAGGCTGTGGCCATCTCTGGAGCAGAGATGGCAGCCCATCACGGCTAAGGCCAACTAAGAGGCAGGCGCGGGTACGTGCATACTTCTCATGGGTGGCCGCTCTTCATCCGGCACTCGCTCCTCTTCCTCGGTTTTGCTGTCCTTTTCATTCCTTTCTACTTCTGTTAGGACAAATGTAGAGAAGAAGGGAACTTATTTTGGCAGAAATTAGTAACAGCTCATTAATTTACATTTTTGGTCACCATTCAGCTACCAAACAAACTTTTACAAAATTAAAGTTACAAAATAGGAAATCTGAAGAATGAGAGCACGAACTGCAAAGTTAAAGACTAAGTTTACATTCAAATTGTGTTTATCCTTAATAAGTGCAATATAAAAAATTGAGATTTTAAAGTCAACAATTTAACTTCTTCATTCTCCATCACCAGTAACAACTATTATAAAGCATTCGTATTTCTTTGCTTTCAATTACAAAAGCTAACCAGAGTGGTTCAGAGGTGAAAGCACTTGCCAGCAGGCCTGACACCAATTCCCAGGTCTCACGTGAGAGGAGGAGAGAAATGACTCCAAGCTACCCTCTAACCTCCAGCTCCTCCCCGCCACCACCCACACTCTGTTACCTTACATCAATAATGAAATGTAAAAAAACAAAAGCAGTAGTTAATTACCAAAGACAATTACCAAAGTAACAACAATATTCTTAAAATACTTGTAAATTCTTTTTCTGTATGTTGGTTTTGGGGATTTTTGGTTTTTGGGGGGGATTTTTGTTATGTTGTTTTTTATGTGTTTTTTTTTTTTTTTTTTTTTTGATTTTCAAGACAAGGTTTCTCTACGTAGCTTTGGAGTAATATCCTGGAACTCTCTCTATAGACCAGGATGGCCTTGAACTCACAAAGATCCACCTGCCTCTGCCTCCCGAGTCCTGGAATTAAAGGCTTGAGCTACTACCATCCAGCCATACTTATAAATTCTAAACAACTCATATACCTCCTCTGCAATGACCACTTTTCAGATCTGCCCACTAGACTCATGGCACTTGAGACACACATTGAATCTCACAGTAGATTACAAGGATTCGAGTGATTGCTGAAGCTACACTGTGTCACAGAACCAGCTCTGCTCACATCTTCTTACCAGGAAGTAGGGCCCATATTTCTTTTTGTTCAAACATTCTAGGGATTGAGCAAACTGCCCTTTGGGAAGATTTAGAGAACACACATGTGTGTGCGTGCGTGTGTTGTGTTGGGAAGATTTAGAAAGTGCGTGCACATGCGTGCATGTGTAGGTACCTGCAGAGCCAGAAACAAATGCCGAATCTACAGAGCTGGTAGTTGTGAGCTACCATGTGGGTGCTAGGAGCCCAACTTTGGTCCTCTGCGAGAGTAGCAAATGAATATTCAGTGTTCTCTCTAGCCCCAAGGAAACCTCTTTCAACACAAAATGATCATCAAAGGCCCTTGTTCAAAAACAGCTTATGCATCATTTCAGGCAGTGTCAGGGATTTCTAAAGCCCATCCAAATACAAAGCTTCCTAGTTCACCTGTACTTATAGAACCTATCCTTAGGCATGGCGAGCTATACTGATGCCTCTGGTCCTCAAGTATAGCCTTCTCATTAAGTTGCTAAGTTTTCACAGTTCTATCTTCCATGAAACTGGCTCTGTCTGTCAACACAGACAGTAAGATCACTAAAGGTGGGTAACCAGAGCTTATAGTTTTGGTAACCCCAAAACCTTTGAGAAAGAGCTCAAATAAAGCATTTCCTATCATCCCGACATCACCTTGGTAGGTTACTTTGCCTTTAATAACCAAAGAGACACTCACTGCTGCCCTGTGCAGGAATAACAATACTGTATGCGACATGTTAACAGGTTTGTCTCTGACCCAGCTAAACTGTGGGCCACAGGTCATAATCTGCCAACCCCTTGCCTTGGATTGAATCCATAAGTATATTTAAAGTTAAAGTACTACAGGCTACTTGAAAACAACATACCCATTAGAAAAAAAAGAGAAAGTAGCAGGTAATTCATATATAAGAAAATACAAAAGGCCAATAAACAGAAAATTTACAATCCTGCAAAACACATCAGGAGAATGTATCCTACAGAAAATCTAACTTTATCCAGATTTTTTCAAAGCTTTACACTAATACAACAGTACAAATACTATCTTCCACATCACTGGTTGTCAACTTGTGAGTTGCGACCCGTCTGGGGATTGGATGACCTTTCACAGGGGTTGCCTAAGGCCATCAGAAACCACAGACATTTACGTTATCGTTCATAAAATTAGCAAAATTACAGCTATGAAGCAACAATGAAAATAATTTGATGGCTGAGGTCACAACATGAGGAGCTGTGTTAAGGGGCCACAGCCTTCCGAAGGTCGTGAAGCACTGGTCCACCTCATGTTTGAGAATAGCCAGGGTGGGGCTCTAGCAAGATGGAAACTCAAATCCAGCTAAGCTGGAAACTTAACAGGAGGAGAAACAAGGTGCTAGCTTTGTAAATGTGGCTGGAGGTCTAGCTCTCAAAGTGAGCAAAGAGATGGAGAAGCAGCTAAAAACTTTCCATGATGGAAGGCATGCTGAAGTAAGACAAGGTAAGACAGAATACCTCCACAATGTCTCAACTTTCCCAGAAAGTCTTCTTAGGCTATGATTTTAATTATCTAGAAAGTATTATTTAGCAATATGCAAGAGCTTGTTTCCAGATGTACTAGGACATATTAGTTCTATTTTTATAAAAATACTATTTTTTAAACTGTCTTATTAATAGTTAAGATAGGGTCTCATGTAGCATAGGCTAGCCTCAAACTACTTATGTAGCCAAGGTTAACCTTGAACTCCTGGGTCCTCCCTCTTCCCTTGTGCCTCCACACTTAGCTGCATTTCTGTAATATGTTATTCAAGGATCACTGATATCAACATTAAATGGGCAGGTTCTAGTAAACAGTTCATTAAAGCAAATAAAATCCATAATCAGCTAACCTGGAGAGCTTGGCTTATTTTGTGATATAACCTCGGGCTCATCTTTTCCACATGAAATGTCCTCTTCATCAGAGAGGACCAAAAAGGCTTCTTTTGGCAAATTCTCGGTACTTTCTTGTTTTGATGGTGAGCCAAAAGAACCCTCCATTTTCTCTTCTGAATCTTGACTTGTCTCAACTGGAAGGAGAGAAGTCTTTGAAAAGCAAGCAAGTTCATCCTCTGCAGGTGCAAGTTTTTCCAGAATAGGAATGATCTCGTCTGTTTCCATGGAGTCCGTGGTGTCCAAGGCAGGCTCCTTCTTGTCGTCTGCGGCACTGTCACTGACAGCGTCCTCAGCTCCTGCAGGACCTTTGTGCTCGTCCTTTTCACTCTGGTCAACTTCCATACTGCTGGAAACGGCCTCTCCTCCGAGGGCGAGCGCGGCAATGGGCTCTTCCTCTGCATTCTTCGTATTCTCTGGAGGTAGATCAGAACAAATAATTGCACTATGTGTTTCTAGAGTGTCTTCCTTCTCACCAACATTATTGTTAGTTTTATCTTCCTCATCAAATGAGTCTTTACTTTGAGTTTGGTCTACGTTTTCACTGTCTTCATTTTTTTCTGAACAATCATCATTGTTATTGCTATTCTGCTCTGTCTTGTCAGTTTCAGGACTCGGTTCACAAACTGGCACAGAACTTGGTTTAAAAGTATCAGTGGCTGATTCCGCAGCCAGCTCACCAGGAGCCAGCTCACCAGAAGCCAGTCTGCTACAGGCAGGACCACCAGAGGACTCATCACTAGAAGGCAGATCATCAGAAGGCAAATCACCAGAGCGGGCACAATCATCAGAAGATGGCTCCCCAGAGGCCAAGTCACAAGACGCCACTTCACCAGCAACCACTTCATCTGAAACTGGTTCACCTGAAACTGCTTCGTCAGACAGCGGCTCACCAGAGGTGGAACCACCAGAGGCAAGATCATCAGAGGCAGGCTCTTCAGAAGCAGTATCTGCAGAGGTGGGATCGCTAAGGGTGAGATCACGGGAGGAGGGATCACTAGAAGGGGACTCCTCACAGGGAGAGTCACCAGTGGCTGGTACTCCAGCAGCCAGCTCTTCTATAGTCACATCAGCAGAGGCTGGGGTAGCAGAGGCTGGGGCAGCAGAGGCTGGGGCAGCAGAGGCTGGTTCAGTGGTTAGCTGAGAAGCAAGCTCGGAAGTCACACTAGGAGATGGAGACTCACTACTTGAACCCTCTTCTTGCTTGTTTTTTACACTAACATTTGGGATACAAGGTGTTTCCTTCAATTCTGTTTTACTTTCTTCAGATTCAAAACAAATGCCTTCAATCCCATTCACTTCTTCTCTGTCTTGAATACAATCTGTATCTCCCACGGGCGAGGCGGGATCCAGATCTCCATTTTCATGGTTCCCGTTTAAGAGTCGAGCATCTGTTTTCAGCACCTCTTCTTTGATTTTGTACACAGCTTCGAGCTGCTGACGGTCACTCACTCTCATTGTTTTGCGAGCCTTGAAAACTTTTTTCTGAGGTTCTTCTATACTATCCATTTTGAATCTTTAAATAAAAAGAAAAAAAGGAATAATTGAGACAAAAGTCATTTAACTACAGGTTTACTGAAAATTAATGTAGACAATTTAGACAATTCATGTTTACTAAATTTACATAACATAAAATTGAGAGATGACACAGCACACACCAGAACATCAGTTGCTAGGAAAATGAAGAGGAAAGAGATAGTTTTTATTCTCAATATAGGAGTTAAAAAGCCAGAGAAGCAGCCAGGTGGTGGTGGCACACATCTTTAATCCCAGCACTTGGGAGGCAGAGGCAGGCGGATCTCCATGAGTTTGAGGCCAGCCTGGTCTACAAAGCAAGTTCCAGGACAGTCTGAGATACTCACAGATGAACCCTGTTTCGAGGGGGAAAAAAATCCAGAGGCGCTTCAGGAGCATGAAAAAGCACATGAGGAAAATGGGTTCTGGAAACCAAACCCTGAATCTTCAAAAGCAAGAAATATACTTAGCCACTAGGCCATTTCCCAGCTTAGTTTGTAGGTTTGGAGAAAGCGAGCAATGATGCTAAAGAGACCAGGGTTCTTCCACAGAGTAAAAAAAAAAAAAAGTGTGAACACTCACTGTGGTGACAGCTACACAACGTTGTACATTTTTATATGAACGAATTATATGTTATAATATATTGTAGTATGTCCGCTATCAAATCTGTTTACCAAAGAATGAATTTTTATCCTTGTTAATGCTTCTGTTTTACAACTGCTCTGTACTTTTGCTCATTTCTCCTCTAATAATCATCTCTTTGACTTTTTGCATGGGTTTAATTTGCATCTGATGAGTTATTTTTTCAGTTACTGTGATAAAATATTCTTTGGGGAAAAAAAAAATCACCCTGGAGAGAAAGAGTTTGTTTTGAATCATAGCTCAAGGGTATAGTCCATTGTGATGGGAGGTCAAGGCAACAGGAGGCTGACATGGCTGTTCATGCTGCATCCACAATCAGAAAGCAATGATGAGGTCTGGTGTGCGCCTCATTTTTTCTTTTATGACACCAGGCCCAGCCCAGGGAATGGGGTGACTCATGGTGGATAGGTTTTTCTACTTCCTAAGCCTAATCAAGATAACCCACCCGCCAGCATATCCAAGACGCCCATATCTCAGGCAAGTCTAGATCTCAAGTGATAATGGACACTAACTACTGAACCATTTTTCCTTAAGGTTCAAGTTTAACCACTAATTTTCAATTAAATTTCATCTTTTATAACATATGACAGAATGTCATTAATTATTAAGATTATCTTTACTTGAATCTCTCTCTCCATATATACATATACATACACACATTTACACACACACACACACACACACACACACACACACACACACACACACACACACACACACACCCATATATCTGGTTTTTTGAGACACTTGTAGCTGTCCTGGAACTAGCTCTTGTAGATCAGGCTGGCCTCGAACTCACAGAGAGCCACCTCTCAAGAGCTGGAACTGAAGGAGTGTGCCACCACCGCCTAGTTTAATCTCATGCTTTTTCAAAGATTTATTTTTATGTGTATATACAACCTGAATATCTGTGTATCCTGTGCACCCAAGAAATCTAGAAGTAGATGCTGGATCCCCCAGAACTGAGGTTACAGAAAATTCTGAGCCACATGTGAGTACTGGGAACTAAACCCAGGTCCCCTGTAAGAGCAACAGCCACTCCTCACTGCTAGGCTACGTTCCAGCCCGAGTCTCACGTTCAGATGTCATATTATCATTCTTTTCTGCTAAAATATTTCCTAATTTCCATAGTTCGTTCTTTTTATCTATAAATGACTGAGTAGTATATTTCTTTAAGAAGTAATACTAATCACCAGGTGAAGATCATTATCAAAAGCCAAGCAAACACTGACCATGAGCAGCTCATGAAGCACACAGGGTCAGAGAGTGCCTGATGATTTTTCCTTAAAGTGAGTGAGACTGTGGAACTACACCATTACTGCTTACACTACAGATAAGTAGAAGGCTATTAGGGTGGGCTCTATTGCAAAGTGCCCAATGCCTTCAGACAACAGCGTACCTAGGAAAAAATACAGTAAGACAGGAGCTTTGCTATTACAAGCCAAAGAACAACTACAAGAAGTTAGGAGACATGACTGGACCACTGCTTCCTCAGGGCCTTCCAAGGAAATATGCCTTGACAACACCTTTTGAACTTCTAGCCTGTAAAATTAAGACAATATATCTATGTTGTGTGTGTGTGTAGTTTGCTAAAAAAAAAAAAACGCACACACAATAGTTAGAGTAAGTGAGGAACTGCCTCAATAGACATAAAATATCCATTAGACTATATTCAACATTACCTCATCATTAATAAGACATTTAAAAACAAAAAAAAAATCACTCAAATCTGATAAAGGTTTTCTAGATATAAATGCTACATTTAATGGTGAAATAAGATTTTTTAAAAAGGCGGCCAGTGGTGACGCACGGTGGCTTTAATCCCAGCACTCAGGAGGCAGAGGCAGGCAGATCTCTGCAAATTCAAGGCCAGCCTGGTCTACAAAAGCTAGTTCTGGGATAGGCCCCAAAGCTACAGAGAAACCAAACCCTGTCTCGAAAATCCAAAGGGGGGGGAGGGGGCAAAGGCATTCCATATCACCATTTTTATACAAACATAAACATTTCTGCGTGGCATATGAGGTCCTGGATATGATCCCCAGTATCATCAAAAGGGGAAGCAACGCCAGCTGTAGAAGACAGAAAAGGAGCAGGTAGAGAAAAAGCGGTATCAACCATAGTGGAATAAAACACATGTACATGTGCACCTGCACACACACACACACACACACACACACACACACACACACACATAGTCAACGAGGGTCTACTTTTTTTTTCCAATTTTTATTTAAAAAGGCTTTTTTCCATTTTATATACAAACAACAGTTCTCCCCTCCTGAGGCTCTACTTCTTTAAACTCCACAAACCACCTAATTTACACCATATCAAATCAGGTCTTAACACTGTCACTAATATAACTTAGCTACAAGAAATAAGTCAGCCCAAATTGTTAATAACAATTACCTTTCACTAATAAGCCTGACCTCTTTGTCTGAGACCAATAGTGCTCTAAAGGATACCACACTTGGTCAAAGAATGTCTAGATTGTGTTACATTCAACATTCATTTTCTGAATTTAATTCAATAATATAAACATTTCTTAGTTTCATTTAAAATAAAGAACTCTTTAGAAAACTTATCTTTCAACTATATAGAAATCTTCAAACAAAATCACCACTGGACTATTTCAAGAGTCTAGAATTGAAACCAAGTTTTTCCTTCCTCATTCACTTCAAAGTCATGTTACCTATACATTTTTCTGCATTGAAGATATAGAATTTGTAACCTACTTTTGGTGCGGCAGAAGAATCCAAGGTTTTCTTCTGCACACTAATCAGTGCTATCAATGAGCTCTACCCCAGACAATGCAAGCCTGTTACCCACCTTATTGACTATAAACATTTTAAATGTAGTTTGGTTACCCTTTTTAAATATGTTCAAATACTGAAGCGCCATTTCTTTAGACTTTGAAATATCCATTTCCAGATATTCTATGCATAACCAAGTTATCATTATTTACATTAAAAGAAAACATTTTTAAAAACTTCATAGCTTTCAAAATGCAAATCAGAAATTAACTTGCTGAGAGCCGGGAATGGGAACCCGCTTCTCCAGGTAGCAAGCAGTCTGAGCAGGTGGCCCAGCCCTTCAGTCTCTTCATTTAAAGGACCTTAAAAGGAAGTGTATCTACCATATAGGGTTTGCTGATAATTAAATAATGTAACTAATTAATAACATCAATTAATTAACTAATTAATTAATTAACATTGTTAGGCAATGAGGAGTACACCCGTAATCCTAGCACCTGGGAGGCCGAGGCAGGAGGATCACCACAAGCCTGAGGCCAGCATGAGTTAGACCGTCAGCTCCTCTGCAAGCTCTGCTACAGAGTGAGGCGATACAAGATACAAAAGAGAAGGGCGATTAGAATGGAGCAATGTTTTTCGCTGGACTATTTCCTCTGGGTCTTCTAGGCATAACTGTCAGAGTTTGAGACAAATTAAGTAACATTGACGTTGTGTGTGTCTATGCATATGTATGTGCCTGTGTGTGTGAGAAAGATAATTAGAAAATCCAGTGTAAATAACAATTAATATTAAACTGTCTCCACCAAGTATCACTTAGCAAAACTAAATATAATACAAGTCAAGCTGGTTTTAGCAAATAATAATAATAATAATAATAATAATAAACAACTAACATTAACTTCAGTAATAAGAACCGAAAAGTACTGCCAGAAGACAATGGGTAACTACCTTCCATACCCACAAGAGAGCACACTACAGCCATTTACAGGATTTTCATAGTTCTAAGCAGAACAAAACACAGACAAAGCAATAAGAAGTAGCATGAGCAACCAGTTCAGACTAGTCCAGCCACATCTGTGCAAACCAATCAGCAATATGCTTTGAGAAATCTATTTTGCATAAGCAAAGCTCAGTAGGAAAAAATATATGTGAGAAGGGCAAGTTAACTGCAAACCAGCCTCCAAGGCTGTGCTAGCAGAAGGGACTGCTACCGCCCGTTTTCAGCACTGTCATCTGGACACGGTCTGTAAAACAAATGCTCCACATCTATTTTGTGGCAGCCACACTAGTCATAGAACATTCACACAAATGCAACTCATTTACAGAAAAACCCATTTCTATTTTACAGGAGAGAGTGTCTGCCATATCTAGAAACAACTGCATGGTGTGATGGATTAGTTTCTCCTGGCAGTACTTTTTTAATGAAAAAGAGTTTAAAAATAGAATATTTTAAGACTTACTTTACATATTCAGATCTAAGAACTCTGGAGAAATGCTATCAACATTTTCTATATAAACTCATATGTAAATAACCAGAGAAATATATGTTACCTGAAATATGTCTTTATGGTTTGTATTTTTTTTCAGGTTTTTGATAAATTCTTTTAAAGAAAAGACCCATGAGCCTCTTCTTTAAAGGAGAACCTTTTTTTTCCTGCGTCCCGCTCCCCTCCACCCACTTCTTTCACTTCCTCTCTAACGGGAGATCACAGCCCTGAGACAAAAGGAAGCTGCTTTATCTTAGCTTATAATCTTCTGGCTCAAAAAACTCAAGAATGTAAATGGCTGTTCTCAGCCAATCAGCAGTCAGCACTCTGATTCCTGCCCAGCAACAGAAGACAGACAATAAGGTCAGAGAAAGACAGTTTACAAAACCAGATCTGAAATACTGACTGCACTGTGGTTCTTTGTCTGAAATGATAATCTAGAAGATTTGAAATCATGAATCTAGAAGATTTCATGTCTTAAATCTATGATATGTATAAATATACAGCACACATTAAACAAGTTAATAAGGTTTACATCTTTTATGCTACCTTATCTTGCTCTAGTCAATAATCATAAATGTTTCTAAGACATAACTTCCTATCTGAGGAATCAGTTAAACAGGGACAACACATAAAAATACTTTCTCCAGAGTGAGTTCAAATTTTATAGGTTCTAATGCATTCTTTTAGAAGATTAGCAGTTTTTGTATTTATAAAACATTTATAAATAAAACCCATCAAAATTTTAAGTCCAAATAATTAAGATGACTTCTCGTATCACCTCACCTTCCGTCCCCACTCCACGTTTCCAAACCCAAACCCCACAGCGCTCTGGACTGTGGCAGATGGCACAGTGCTGTGCAGGCTACTGCACGGAACTGACTCGGCTTAAGTCACACAACAAAATCAAAATGTCTTACTCTCGGTGACTTAAGTGGTAAAAATATAATTATTACAAAAAGCACAATTAATGCCTTTCACAGTTGTTATTAAAAAAAGCCACATAAACTCTGATTTTGAAGCAATAAAATGTGGATTATAAAGTATTTCTACAGGGTTCCTATTAAATATTAAAAAAACAGAAAATCTGTGATCAGAGTTTTTTTTTCCTCAAATTCACCATCTACTAGCTTTTCCTAGTCAACAAAATGTTAACTAATCATAATTTTCTCCCTTTGTTATAGATGAGCCTTGCAATTTTTCAAACATACCCAAGAGGGAGCTTGCTTCAGCCATAATTTTAGTTTATATAATCTCCCCATAAGAGAAATAAATCAACAGCTGCTTCAGTGCTTCAGTCCAGCAAGGGAACTGAAATTCACTCTCTGATTGGCTCAAAGCCTTAGCTGCCTAAAGCCAATCAGAGAAAAATATCCCAAACCTTACCCAGCAACAAGGGAAGCTGATGTGGGCAAGGGTTCTACTAAGAATTACAGGCACTGTGAAAGTCAAGGGAAACAATAAAATTGAAACCTATTGCATCTATACCCTCAAACGCTTTGTTTGAGTAGCAGGCATCTGTACTGATGCTTGGTTTCTGTCGGAGTGCTTTTCTCCATTTTATTTAAACCAGGGCCTAGACAGTATGTACTGTCTTCTAAAACCAGTCATAAATTACTGATTCAAACCACATATGGAATATCATGCTAATTTAGACTAATATTATTAATAAAGGATCTTTAAAATTCAAACTAATATTACTTAATAAAGGATATTTAAAAATAAAATTCACACAAAATCACGTAAGTGCAGCACTCATCTGTAACATTTCAATTATGCCCAGGCTGTTAAGAACATTATTCTTAACATTATTCATTATGCTGAAATAAATCACCGTTTTATAGGATTTATTTTTGTCTTTTATTTATGTGCATGTGGTTGTGCCTGTGCTACACATGTGCAGGTGCTGTCAGAATCCAGGAGGATATCAGACACCCTGGAGCTTGAGTTACAGGTTCCTGGGAACCGAACTCTGTCTCTGGAAGAGCAACAAGTGCTCTTAAGCACTGAGCATCTCTCCAGCCCCTAAAATATGTTTTCTTCCATAGTCTTTCTTTAGATGGCTTAACAAAATCAACTCAACAGGCCTGACTACTAATGACCGAGTCCTAGACATCATCTTACTCATGACCCATGAGTTCTAACCTATTGGCCAGTAAGAATCTGTTGGTCTTCGTCACATACCCTTAGCCTCTTAGAGGGCAGCTCATTTTTAACCTGGATGTAATAATGGATCACGCCTGTAATCACAGCACTAGGCAGAGGAGGGAAGATGCTGAGAAACTGTCTCAAAAAAAAGGCAAATCAATTTGGGCCGATGAGGTACTACACACCTTTAATCACAGCACTCAGGAGATAGAGAGAGGTGAGTCTCCATTGAGTTCCTGAACAGCCTGGGCTATACAGACTTCAAAGACAACCAGGGCTCAAATAGAGATGTCTCAAAACACCAAAACAGGGGACATCAAAGTAACTCACCAGGGAAGGTGCTAGCCACTGATCTTGATGACCTGAATTGGGCCCCTGGGCCTCAGAGAGGAAGGAGAGAACCAATTCCACAAGTTGTCCTGTGACCTCCATTCATGTGGCAAGGCACACATGAACCCACAATCATACAAATATAACTAAACATGTAACTAAACAAAGCCCTCAATTCTCAGTTGAGAGCACTGAATTTGTTGTCAGACAGTAAATACTAACAACCCTTCTCAAGCTGTCGGCCCCTTGGTCATGACAGTCAGTCTGACAACACAATGACTCATCACTTTGACTTTTACCCAATCCACCTTAGTATAAATTAAATAAAAGCAATTTTATCTTAAAAACAAGATGATGTCTTGTCACTTTGTTTAAAATCCATTATCTTTCTGTAACTTCAGCCTAATCCCTTTTATTGGGTCACATTTTTAAACATTTTAAAAAAAAAGTGCTGGAAAGATGTCTCGGTGGCTAAGAACATAGGTTGTTCTTCCAAAGGACCCAGGTTCAATTCCCAGGACCCACAGCAAAAATTGATTCACAATTTTCTGTAGCTCAAGAGGAATCACACATCCTCTTCTGACTTCCCTGGGAACCAGGCACACATAGGGTGCACAGATATTTTATGTAGGCAAAACATGCATATATACCCAATAAATAAAAAAATTAAGCTACAAAATACTGTTAGCTCATACTTTATTTTAGGGAGTTCAGATTTCCAGGTGATTAAGAGTTTGCTGTGATTTCTGCCTTTGAGAGAGGTAGTGCATGTAAGACAGCACCATCATGGTTTTCAACTCACTCCAGTAAGCCTGCTCCTTTCTCCTTACCCTAAGTGGGGCAAGATTCTATCTATAGCATGTTTATCACAACAGACAATAGTGCATTGCATTAAACACACTATAAAAAGAACAAAGCAGGCAGCATTAAAGACTAAGGTCTACCGGTCTTTTACTCATGGAAAATGCAATTAAACTGACTTTTACCGGGACAACCAGAAAGTATAAATGAAACAAATGCTCTCTGAGCCTAATCAAAACCTCCCATGTATCTGAACCTGGCAAGTTTTATGAGCTACATTTACTTAATTTCCTGTGGTTTTATCACATCGTCACAGTATTCATAAGTATCTTGTTACCATTTACTATTCTGCCACTATCTTAAAGGAATCATTTTAAAAATAAACATTATTCAATTCTAATACATATATATTGTTTCATGAAGTACTTTAGCATATATCATCGTATCTCTAGTATAAGATTTTTAGTATAAGGCATATTTTATAAATCCAAAACTTTGATATCAGAAAACATCTTAAATACATCAATGTTTTGATGTGCTTCTGAAGCCAGTCACAAAATAATGAAAAAAATGGGACTCCTTAACGAAACATACAATTTGTGTTTGGGATATATAATAAATACTGACTGAAGAATAATTCGCTACATACATAAAACTGACACCTATAATAAATAAAAAGATCTGTTATCTTAGAAAGCAAAGATGGCAATCTAGAACATTCTAGCAGTTACTAAGCTAGCATGCTCACGTATTTACACATAACTAATAAAATGTACCACTTGCACAATGTCTGAGCAGCAAAGTGAAACACTATTAGAATCAAATCTGATAAGAGGCATTTTTCAGCCTTAAAGAAGCTCACATAGACAGTGTAATTTCCTATTTCAAAAGTAAAATACCCCTTTTAAGAGAAATCTACACATATTACTATATAATGATGAAAACCCTCTATGAAATAATGAACATACCCCAAAGGAGCCCCTTGCAGGCATCTTATCAGTTCTTTGACAGAAACAGAAACTGAAATACAATTTGCATAGTCACTGTGGTTGGCTAATGAAAGCAGGGCTATGTAGCCAATCAGGAAGTTAGAACTTGAGCAACCCTAAGAGGAGAAAATTTAAATCCACCTAGCAACAGCCTAAAAATAGAAGCAATATGCAAGTATGACTCCTAGAACAGATGTGAACCTAGGAGCAAAAATTACTAACTGAAATACCTTACTTTCTTGAAGACAGAGTCTTGCATTTTAATATCTAACATTAACCTGACATCTAATTTGCTTATTAGATCCCAGTTACAGAAAAATGAATGC
The DNA here is from genome assembly GCA_004026605.1 of Ondatra zibethicus. Lineage (NCBI taxonomy): Eukaryota > Metazoa > Chordata > Mammalia > Rodentia > Cricetidae > Ondatra > Ondatra zibethicus. The sequence goes on along the minus strand of PVIU01002517.1, from coordinate 95,004 downwards.
TAAACAAACGGATCACTGCTAGGAAACATTCCATTGTCTGTATTATTTTATTTATGGACATGTGTGCTCTTGTGTGCATGTGTGTGCACTCACATATTTGTTTTCCCTTTTCCAGGAGAACAATGAAACACTTGAATCATGGTTGTAATACATTCTAGGCTTTCAAAAGCAAATCTTAATATCTGAATAACACTTCATTTTCCTAGCACTTTTTGTACAATTATTTGAGAATGGGATTTACTGATTTTTACAAGCCTGTTTGGTATACAAAAACACAAACAAGTGAATAAAAGCAGGCCTCTAAATAAGGTAAGGGTTTGCTGCATACTTTTTTTAAACATTAACTTCTAATGATAGTGTATCTTATACACACTGGGCATCAATAATTATTTTCTCAATAAAGCTATTACTAGCATTGAGGGGAAATTTTATATTACTGTTCATGTCAAACAAAATATATTTGAACATAAATAATCTGTACAAAATTTCTATTTCTGATTTTTCAATTGGTTAGCAGGATGGCGATGTTAAAATCTACAATGTTTAAAATTTCTTCCATTGTCCAGATGTGAGACACATTTCTTCACTCTGACCTTGAAACCCTTTTGGTTTTTAGCTTAGATGTGCCTTTTCCTCTGTGTATTACAAATTTACTCCAGAGAGAATTCTCACTGCCAAAGGCGGCCAATTGCAGTCTCTTGTGACAGCTACGAAAGAAGAATGTAAAGGCACAGCATAGAGAACTAACCAACGTCTCATGTTTGAACCCTAGGATGGGGTGGGAGGACAGAGAAGATAATGAAGAAAATTATAAAATAGGAAGAAAAGGTCAAAGTAGGACAAAACAAAAAGCCAAAAGAACACTTGAGGTTCACTTTAACTTAAGATGCAGCTGCTGAAAGCACAGGCATCAGGTCCCGTCAGCACAGGCGCTTGTCTGTTGGGCTTTTCTCTTTTTTTTTTTTTTGTTTGTTTGTTTCTGATTTTGTTCTTGAGGTGATGGCGATCAAATACAAACCATTTTAAATAGTAAAAGTCCCATAAACAGATAGATAATAAAGGTTAAACCCACCTTCTAATAACACAATGGCTAAATGGAGTTTTATCTAGCATAATAGCTCTTATTTTAAGCAGTTTACATAAAATATAAATAAAGCTAAATTTTTCTTAATGTTGTATTCTTATTTGTTGGATATCCAAAATCTAACTATATTTATATCTTAATAAAAAAGAATTAAATAAAATCTTGAACATTGTATCTACACTATTATCCTCATCACAAAAGCAAGCAGTATAAATTAACCTGTGAGCTACAACTAATTGGAGGGTTTTTCCTCACTCATGTTCTAATTTTGTTAATAAGGCACTACTGATGGGAAAATGTCTTTGATAAACCTAGATCATTAATATGACTTTAAATACAAGCCTTACTATTTCTATTTTCTTTCACTGTATTTAGAGTAGTTACATTTTTTACTTATACTTGGTCAGTTCTACTTTGAGAAAACCAAGAAAGCATGGAATCTCAAGCATTATTCAAAATAGCCAAACAGTATCCATTCGTATTTGTGAGGAACCTGCATAATCAAGGTGCCTTGAACAACCAATTGAACAACTAACAAACACCCTGGAAAGGCTCCTAGAGCTCCAAGATCAGCAGGGATCAAAGCCACTTCTAGCTTCTCTCCTCCAAAGCCTCACTCGTCCATCAGCTGAGAAGCAGATGTTGGGCAGCCAGCCTCTGTGGACTAAGGTCTGAGGGCCATACAGAGCCAACACCCTGACCCACCCTGACCCACTGTCTCCTCCTCCCCAGCACAGCACTGGGCATCCTTCCTGGTAGATCTAGGGGAATTACTTTAACTTTAACCACAACTCTTCTAGCCTAGTCTGTCTGCAATCCACATCTCCACTACCTACATACATACAGCATACAACAGCAGCAACAACAAATTACCTTCCCATTCTAAAATTTTCCCAGAAAAAAAGTAAGAAGAATCTAATCTACTTATTACTGGCAAATATTCCTTAAAAGTCGAGTATTATAGGTTGAGCTACTAGAGAAGGTGGTCTTGAATTCATGGTCTTCCTGCCTTCATCTCCTAGTAGAGAGACAACTGAACACCACTACGGCTGGCTCCATTAGTTACTATTGAACACTTTTTTGTTTGTTTGGTTTGGTTTTTTGAGACAGGGTTTCTCTGTGTAGCAGCCCTTGCTGTTCTGGAACTCACTGTATAGACCAGGCTGGCCTCAAACTCAAAAAGATCCCCCTGCCAAGTGCTGGGATTAAAGGCATGCACCACCACTGCTACATTTTTTAAAAGACACTATAAAGAAATAATGTATAACAGGAAGTGTTATTATAAATGGATCATAGATTCCATGTGGTGTGTATGAAATACAGGTAGTAGGTAACAATGTGAGTCTTTTTCCACATGCATGGCCAGGCTGGAGGAGTAGCCCTCCGGCTTTCATGTCTTCATTACAACATTTAACTCTAACTATCAAAAGACGGAGAGATGGCTCAGCAGTTCAGAGCTCTCGCTACTACTGTTCGGAGGACCCAAGTTTGTTTCCCAGCACCCACATCAGGCAACTCAGAGCAGTATCTCTAACTACAGTTTCAGATGCTCCCACAGTCTGGACTAGCTTTTGACACCTCCCAGACTCACATGCACGCACACACACCAACAATCACAAAACAGTATTTTTCATCTTTTAAGAGACTATACTTTAGGGGGTCAGAGAGATGGCCTGGTGATTCTTGCAAGGATCTGAATTTGGTTCCCAGCACCTACATATCTCGGCTCACAACTGCTGTTAACTCCAGCTCCACAGGATCCAAAACCCTCGTCTATGTTCCAAAAACACCCACAGCATATACAAACACATTCATTCGAGTGCGCCACACACACAAATAAAAATAAAAAGACATGAACTTATAAAGCCTTTGTTGTCTTCATGGTAAGCTTAATTTTTAGAAGCTAGATTTCTAAACACTGCATTTTAAAAAATTCTTTAAACCCTCAAATTCAAAGAGTATGACTTTCTTTCCAACCCCATTTTAAACTGTACTTCTGCTCATAACCCTATTTATAATTCAGTCATAGACAAAGACTTCACAAGTAGTTGCTAAGCAACAGCAGCATGCTCAGCTTGGGCCTATTGGAAATCTGGCTGTCTGCCACATTAAAGGATTTAACTGAGCCTAGAGCCTCCAGAATTTAAAAAAGCTGACAAGAAGAAGGAGGAGAAATAGAGACAGGAAGGGAAGAGGAAGAGGTAGAAAAATGAGGAGGAGGAATAGAGAAAGGGGAAAATCTCCCAACGACATGCAGTAAAATCTACAACAAGCCAAAAGCACCTAGTGCCATATCCGGGTATTTCTGAAAGCTTACAATCCTCATTAGGTTTTACAATTCTTAATCTCCTCTTCTAGTAAAAACAAAGCCACTGCAACAGCCTTGTAGCCCAGTGAATACAGTCATGAGCACAATGTATGGGGCTGCGATGACATCAAGACTTCAAGGATTGGAGAAAGCCAACCATATCCCTTCACATTTCTTTATCTCTATATGCCTGGCTAACAACTAAAGGATAATGCCTCCACACTAAACCATGCTATTTTTCTATTTTAAAACTGAAATAATTTAAATTTACGAAATGCAATAACAATCCAAAAGAATCACGAACCACAGCTGCCATTTCTTAATAAAACTGAGCGAGCATTGAGTATTTCAAAACTCATTCATTTATACAAATTAACACTAAGAATAAAACTTAGCATTGTCAAGATCACTCCTTAAGCAAACAAAGATCATTTCAATCAGAAATCTTCCATACTTGAACCAGCAGGAACAGTGTGATGCTACTTACTACTGTAGACACCCTAACCAAGTCAGTCAGTGTTCAAACACCTGCAGAATATACAGTAAGAAAAACATATGTTCAAAACATCAAAGGAAAGGTATCTAAAAACATTTATATGGATTTTAAAATATGTGCAATATTAGAATTATGCAAGACATGACTCAATGTAGAAAAATACATCATCCTAAAAAATAAAAACTATCGCCGGGCGGTGGTGGCACACGCCTTTAATCCTAGCGCTCAGGAGGCAGAGGCAGGTGGATCTCTGTGAGTTTGAGGCCAGCCTGGTCTACAAAAGCTAGTTCCAGGACAAGCTTCAAAAGCTATAGAGAAACCCTGTCTCGAAAAACCAATAATAATAATAATAATGATGACAATAATAATAATAATAAAAACTATCAAAAGAAATTCTAGTCAAAGCTTCACCTACATAATTTTTGTATCATAACAGAAATTTTAAGATTAATATCTAAAACAGAAGTAGTAGTTTATAAAGAATCAAAAAGTTTTCCCACCAAATACAAAAGCTTATGACAAAATAGTAATTGTTTAAAAATAACAGTGCAATAGAATGGTCTAAAGCATAAATAAATAAGGACACAGCTTCTTAAATGATTAGGACTAACCAAGTTAGATATGAGTACAACACCAAACAGGTTATATGGAAGACAATGGATCATCCAATGATAGAATGAAAATGAAACAAATTCTTGAGGACCACTTAGAAAAAGGGAATAGCTACAAATGATTCAGGGGAATATAAACAGAAAATTCAAATAAGATTTCAATTTTACTACTGCAAACTACTTCCGATTAGCATTAATATACAGAAGTTATGCCATACACTGTTGGAAGAATTAATGAGAATCATTTTTGAGAATAGGCATTGACCCTGACCCTCTTATCTCGTGCGGGGGGAGGGTGGGGTGGAGGGGGAGAAGATCTGGCCTCTCTATCTCAGGATGTGCCCAACTGTTAAGAGGCAGATGACAGAATACACAGTTACACTGCAAACTAAGAAAATAGTTTTCAAAAATGAAGGAGCATCCAACTAACACTACACAGTTTAAAAGAATGTAGTTGATATTTTTAAAGGTATGATGAAACCTCTGTTTCTGTGTCAAAAAATTCCCAGTAGGGGGCTGGAGAGATGGCTCAGTGGTTAAGAGCACTGGCTGCTCTTCTAGAGGAACAGGGTTCAATTCCAACTGCACACATGATGGCTATTCCCAACACTCTCTTCTTGGCCTCTACGGGCACTGCACACACATGGTGTAGACACACATGTAGGCACATACACATTTAATAATTAAAAATAAAAAAAGAGTACAAATGAACTTAGGTTGGAGGGATGGCTCGCCAGTTTTGAGTGCACACTATTTTCTCTGAGAACCTGAGTTTGGCCAGCTCACAACTGTAATGCCAGCTCCACGAAGATTTGGTGCCTCTGGTCTCCACAGGTACCTGTACTCAGGACCATACAACCCACACACAGACCATAACAAACGTAATTTTAAAAAGTAAAAATAAATGTTCTTTTTTCTTTGGTTTTTCGAGACAGGGTTTCTCTGTGGCTTTGGAGCCTGTCCTGGAACTAGCTCTTGTAGACCAGGCTGGTCTCAAACTCACAGAGACCCGCCTGCCTCTGCCTCCCAAGTGCTGGGATTAAAGGCGTGCACCACCACCGCCCGGCAAAATAAATGTTCTTAAAAGAAAATTAATCCTAAATCTTAGAAATTAAAACTGAGAGTCAAGTAAAATGATCTGGTTAATCAGCATCCAAAATTTATGTTCCTTCTGCAAAGGACAACTATCCAGGCCAGTAACTGCGGAGGGCGTGCATACTCAACAGTCATTTTCTAGAGTATTGGTGAGCAGGGAGGGGTCAGGAAGGAAAAAATAAAACAAAAAAACTTTCAGTGCTGAATAAATTAAGGACTACTGAATACTGAAAATCAAAACAATCAAAATAAAATGTTGGTACTCAACATATCATAAGATTCCATAAGCCCAGTAAGCAAAGGCTAAAAACTTAATAGTTTGAAGTAGCAAACTGACACTGAGCTTGTCATCAGCAACAATGCTAAAAGAAAACACTACTCTCAAAGTTCAAAGGGAAAGGGTTTTTGTTTGTTTTTCCTGGTTAACAGCCTAAACTAGCAACTAACAGGGATAGAAAAATAATGATGCTACTTCTAAGCAAAGACTGAAAAACATTGGATCCTCATTAAAATATTACATCAAAATTTATTACAAGCACAAAACAACAAAAATTTAAGAACGAAATCAGATAAAAGAAACAGCAATATTCCAAACAACAAATTAGCTCATAGACAAGATGAAAAATTGCAGATTCATCTTTGAAATAAATATTCAGAACTAAAATCAAATCCCAAAGTTCACTGCAGGGCGGGAGGCACAAACTATGCAGAAGAGATGAAGAAATTAGCAGGACAGAACACATCCCTGGGGGGGAATATACACACAGAGAGCTGAACTGCAAGTTATTAAAAACATCTTTAAAAAATCATCATCATATATGTAGTCCACCAAAGAGACAAATCTTACAATAAAGCAATATAGAAGCTATGAAATTTAGGAATAAAAAATTACACATGCTAGCCAAATGCTGACCCAAAATTACAGGAACATATAAACAAATGCTATGTGTAACATATTTTAAAAGTTTCAATGTGAAAATCAAGTAACACAGTCAAGATTCACTCTAATGCAAGCCACTCCGCATGCGCCTGTCAGACACACTAAATAATGTACTTCGAATCACGCAAAGCAACAGCACTCAGAAACTCAGGAGGAAACATCCACAAGCAGAAATATACATACTTCTTCATAAATCTATAGATGCAATAAAAATAGTGAATCTTTCTATTACCAACCTAGAATGCTAGAGAAATATATAGAATCACATACCAATAGAGCCAAAATGTAGAAGTCTTACAAATATAGCAAAAAATTACAAATATACTAAATTTATAAAAAATATAGTGACCTCACGTGTGGTAGTAAGATTTTCATAAATTCAATAACAAAAACCCACACATAATAGATTATATATTCCAGCAGAATAAGAGAAAGAGTATCAATATAAATTAAAAAAACTTGGATTAAGAAGGCAATTTATAAAAAATAACAGCAAAGCACTAACAGAATGCATCCCTAAGTAATTCTAATAAACTAGTCTTTTAAAACTTGATATTCTTGGTTACTCAGAAGGCAGAGGCAGGCAGGTCTCTGAGTTCAAAGCCGGCATGCTCTATAGAGTGAGCTCCAGCCAGAGCTTATGCAGAGAGACCTAGTCTCTAAATGAATAAATAAGTCAGTAGGCTTAATAAAAGATTCTATGTCACTAGTTAACAAGGTCAATGTCTTTTTTAAAGAAATGATAGCTATAATTATACTAATTCAAAAATGTTAGTGCAAAAAAATGATGTTAGTGCATTTAATTGCACTAACCAAAAAACATTAATAAAGACAGAAAGATATACTGTCAACTTAATACAGCAAAAACAGAAACCATGAAAAAAACTCAAATATGGCTGTCAAATAATGAAAAGATAAAGGAGGGAAATTTAGTAAGTAAGATTCAGAGAAAGCATTAAAATAACAGAAATGTGAAAGACAGAAATATTAAGAAAACCTACTTGTCTCAAATATTCAAGTAACCTATAGATCATCAATGGAGCACCGAGAAAGACTGAATCGTTTGAGTTTATGATAAACCCTGGGCTGGTAAGAATGCCTCAGCAGACAAAGGCTTTTCACATATGTGAAACTGGAAGGAAAACACTTGACTCTCAAAAGTCGTCCTCTGACCTCCACATAAATAAACATTTAAAAAAAAAAAAAGCTGGGTGGTGGGGTGGCGCACGCCTTTAATCCTAGCACCTGGAAGGCAGAGGCAGGCAGATTTCTTTGAGTTGGAGGCCAGCCTGGTCTACAGAAAGTTCTAGGAAAGTCAAGTTTTACAAAAAAAAAACCTAAGTAACAGTAAATAAACAAACAAATAAACAAATTAATAAACTTAAAATCTTCAACAGTACAGAATGGCTACTAAAAACAAAGTTAGACCACAGACCAGAAATAGAAAATCACAGAGAAGGGGTACATTTTTAGGGTAGTAGGTTTGTCTGAACATCAGAGGCAATCTTTTAATACCTATAAAATCAAATTCAGAATGCCCATTCTAAAGAATGATCTGGAACAACATGTTGTATGAGGAAAAGTTGTGGAAAATAAACACTACATACAGCCTAGGAAATATAACGTCGACCAGCGGCTTCAGGAATCCACGCCATAGGGTGGAGAGACAACAGACGCCAGCTCTGTCTCAAAGCCCATTAGCCTGAGCATGCAGGATAATAAGGGACTAACTAACAAGGAACTGCTCTCTAGCCCCCCTGGCCACTAGAATGCCAAGGCAGAAACAAGAGGATTCCCTGCCAGGAAGTTGTTCCTAGGCAGAAAGCAATGTCCCAACTACTCCAGGGTGGCTGCTTAGTTTACTTCCAACATCTGTGCTTCTACGGTGAATTGAACAATTTAATTTAAAGCAAATACAACAAAAACTCTTTTATCCCCCAAAGTCTGCTTGGTTTCGGTTTGGCTTTCTTTCATTCAGGGTCTCACTCTGTAGTCCAGGCTGGCTTGAAACTCTGAGTTCAGTAACTCTCTTCTTTTCCTATATATAAATACTAGCCCATTAACGACCTTCCCAGTCCAACATTTCCCTAAAATGTAATGGCTCAAAATACATGGGAACATTTCCTAAATGTTTCAGATGTCTGTGTGCTTCACATCAATAAAATTATCTAATCTCAAAAATCACTATAAATTGTGTTCTATTATCATTGTAATCATGGTGACTGAGTTACAACATCCACAAAACATAAATTTCTGTATTAAAAAATATTAATGAACAAAACCTTCAAAAGGCAACAGCTAACATTCCACACTTGTGAAACATGGCTACACTCTATTGTAGCTAGCTCTTTAAATACATAAGATAGTAGTATTGACCAGTTATCTTTCAGAAGCTAGAGAATTGCAAACCCCACCTAATAACATTCTAAAGCTGCAGGGAAAGCCTAGTGTTTATCTTTTAGAGAGGAAGACAGAGACGAGAATGGCCCACTGTGGCTTTTTCCTCTATTTCCTTTAGCTGGCATCACTACTTTGCACTTCATCCTCCTTATACCTATCCCAAAAATGACATCAATTTGAAATATCAAATGTTTGGCCATGACATTAATAATCACACATATGTTCATTTCTTCACCTTTCTATCTTTATAGTAATTATAGAAAGTATCTATTATACACACTTATTTTTATTTTTGTGGGAAGTAGTATTTCAAGCATACAACGCAAGAATAACAATGCCTGTGTTCCACTGGTCACCCTCCAAAATAAAGTGGTAGATGTACTGGAATTCCTATGTTAAATGCACATTAAAAACTGTGATAAACTGAAATATTTGGAAAAGAAATGATTACAAATATGGAATGAAAACTTAGACCCTGCTATTTTTATATAAACACCCCATTCTTTAACACATCAGTAAAATCAAATGTGAATGAGCATAGGCGGTCTGCTCTACAGTGCTGAACTCCATGTTAACGTGCACTAGACTTTACAGTGAACTAAGGTAAGGGAGAAATGTCCTCTCTTCACACATCAACTAGTACTGGTTTAACTGAGAACACGGTAACCGGCAATGATGAAAAAAGATCTAAAACTGATGCATATGTGGTGTAAATATATTATATGCATGAGCAATATCCACATGAAGCTCACTTCATTATTAGTTTATTTCAATTCAAATGTGAAGGAATTTAAGGATGGAAATGACATCTCTTTAAAAGAACAAATCCAAACATGTCTCTCAAAAACCTCCTGAATATTAACATTCGCAATCTACCAATCCTGTTATTACTACAGCTGAAAACAACAAAACTCTGCCTAAAGGCAAAGAGACCGATATAGTACCTGGGGTGCGGAGGTAGCACAGAAAAGGAACCTGAATCTCTTACCTGAGGGCAGCTTGATACTGTCAAAAGATTTCCTCTTCATTTAAGCCAGTGTAAACTTTAAAAGCTAATGAGACTTCTAGGGTTAGCCCTAAGTCTAAATTCATTTGATTCATACTCATAAAAACAATCAGGACTACAATACAATACAGTTGGCTACAGATTATAATTCCTTTTAGTGTTTCACATCTGCTGTGCAGTTTGGGCAGCAAACAACCCCATTAACCAAGAGCCAAAAACTGTCAATCTATTAGTGATGCTCTCAGAACACAGACAGGAGTTCATCTTCAAAATGACTGTTTCCAGTGAAAAAGCCTAGAATCCAAATTTTTTGTGCTGCTTTTCCATGCTGTCAACTGTGGGTCTGCAGCAACTGCGGACACTTAAGTACCTCCCACCTATCACCAATGGCATCAGGAGACACAGTCTCTAAGAGCAGAATTTACAGGTTAAAAAGCTCACAGCTGCTCTTGTGCCCGTGTTCACTGTCAACTTTGGAGATGTCATTACTGTAACACTAATGCTTCAACTCTATCAGCCCAAAAGCCAAATTCTCACACATTCCAAAGAGCAAGTCCATGACACATATTATTTGCTGCCACTGCACACCAGACTGCAGTTCCAGCTAGCTGGCGCCAGGAAGAACAATTTACATAAAGCAGCCCTTTCTTCAAGAGCGAACTAAAGGGGAGTACTGGTGAGAAAACCCTCCCCATTCGTTCTCCAACAGGCACTGACTGGTTCTAGAAGACGTCTAGCTAGCCACAAAAATAATTAAATTCCAAGGAATAAAACAAAAGCAACTTCTAACTTTTATATAATTGAAATTCAACTCCTGCCACAAGAAACAATTTAATCCCCAAAGATTTTTTTTAAAATACCTTAGCTTACTTGTTTCACAGAATAATAAAATTTAGTATTTGTTAATTTTACAATCATTAAAACCGTAAATTATAACTATAAGCTATCTTCACTCTAATTACAACTATTTTTCAAATTTTACGAATGAGTAAATATAAATTTCATTAAGCAAACTTGCTCATAGAAACACTGACAAAATAAGATGCACACACTCAGGAACCATTATCATGACAGTCAAATAATCCAACATACTTACTGCCACCACCTAACATCACTAAAGCGCGTTCTTCCTCTCAATGACGGCTGGTGCGCCATTTCAGTCAGCTAGCTCCTGGTGAGCAAGCATCAAGTCACAACCAACAGATGTGGATGCCTCTGCTTAAATTGTTTTAAGCTAATTCATGATTTACTGATACAAGCTCCACTTTTTATCCCCACTTGCTTTTAAAAGTGCAGATTACCTAAACTATAATCAAATCCAAAAACTAGCACCACATTTCTTTTGTGTGTTTGGGGTTTTTTTGTTGTTGTTGTTGTTGTTTGAGACAGGGTTAATCTGTGTAACAGCCCTGGCTGTCCTGGAACTCACTCTGTAGACCAGAGCTGGCCTCAAACTCACAGATCCACCTGCCTCTCCCCCGCTAATAATAAAAACCAAATAAATAAAAATAAAAAGTACTTAAAAAGCTAAGATATCACAAAATGTTAGATTTATTTTTATTATCTTAGATTACCTGTATGTATGTATGTTTACATATAGATATGTCCATGTAAATGCTAGACAAAAAAAAAAAAAGCAAAACCCACAGAGATCTAAGGTGTCAGATCTCTGGAACTGATGCTGAAGACAGTTGTGAGCCACCTGAAGTGGATGCTGGGAACTAAACTCCTGTCCTCTGCAGGATCTGTAAGCACTCCTAACCAATGAGCCATCTTCTAAGTTCTGTTCTGTAACTTTAATCTTATTTCTAACTTGTTACCCTTCCTATAATAACGAGACTCTATATGAATGTGCAGATAACTATAGATGTCACCTGGGAGAGACAATCACTGAAAGGAAATTCTCCTCAGACAACTGCACTGTCCCCTGGACAGCTTTCTACCTTGCCCATTCCACCCCAGCAGATAAAATAACAGCAAAAACAAACCACACACTTAATAGTGGGGGGGGGGGACGGACAGCACAGGTCTGAACACCAAGAACATAAGTACCACATTCACATAAAGCCTCAAGAACTGAAGAGGTTAGAAATCATCCGGGTTTCTAGTGTCTTGTCACCGTTCTATTGCTATGAAGAGACATCATGACCAAAGAAACTCCTATTTACTATTTATCTCCATGAGCGCTAGACTTGGTTCCATTACTTCCTTGTGCTCTTTTTCTCCTCAAACTGTACATTCTGTATATTTCTTTGTCCAGCTTGCTCCATTTCATAACAGATCTATCTGCATTAGGATGGTCACTAACAATCACACAACCCAGTCAATATTAAATTATCTTGAAATCCCCTCTGTGAAGGCCATTAATTGAAAACTCTTCAATTGAGCCTCATGCAGATTTTTCAGACAAGGGAAGAAAGCAGTCACATTCTTGGCCAAAATATCACAAGAACAGTCTTTTCCCCATCTGAAACCTCTGGAGTTGGGCATCATAATCTAGACTGATCTCAGCACCTCTGTCTTCCATGCTCCTCCTAGCATGGCCCATTAAATCCCACTTAAAGTTCAACTGCTTTCCTAATCTGAAGTCCCAAAGTCTTCCATATTCCTCCCACAAGGAACATGGTCAGGCCTGTAACAGCAATACCAACTGGTACCTGGTACCAACTTCTGTCCTAGTCACTGTTCTATTGCTGTGAAGAGACACCATGACTAAAGCAACTGTCACAAAAGAACGGAATTTAATTGTGGCTTGTTTAGAGCTTCAGAGGTCTAGTCTACTAGCATTATGGTGGGAAGCACAGAAAGGCATGGCAGGCATAGGGCGAGCGAAGCAGCCGAGAGCTGCACCCTGAGTCACAGCCAGAGAGACCACTCACTTCATGACACACTTCCTCCAAGGCGACACTTATTCTTTCAAATAATTCCACTCCCTGGTAGCTAAAAATTCAAATATATGAACTTATAGAGGCCATTCTTATTCAAACTACCACATACTGTCTCTTTATATTTATTTGAGCCCAGGCTGGCCTGAAACCCTGTATCAGAGGTTCACAACCTGTGTGTCATGACCCCTTTGGGGATGGACCAACCCTTTCACAGGGGTCCACATATCAGATATTTACAACTAGCAAAATTACAGCTATGAAGTAGCAATAAAAATAATTTTGTGGTTGGGAGTCACAGCAATATAAGACACTGTATTAAAGGGTCACGACCTCAGAAAGGTTGAAAACCACTGGGCTAGATCCTCCTACCTCAGCTGCCCAAAGGGCTGGAATCAGGTGTGACTGACTCCAGTCTCTAAATTTTTTAGGAGTCTCTTTTTCCTCTTTTCATTGGTTAAGCATCTAACTTTGAGTTTGGTCCAGCATAAAACATGATGTAAATAATAAGCAGTAAAATATTACTTTAGTATCAAACGAGATAATCAGATGTAGTAGATTAATCAAAAACAGCTCAACATTCCTGCTACTGGAAGTGCCAAAAATAAGGATAGTGATCTAACTCACAGCTTCTTAAGCCAACAGCAGCAGAGAGCTGACATTTTATTTCGAATACACTAGCATAAAAGTATTTTTGTAATGTACAATAAAAAGAATTGCTTGAGAAGTAAAAGACATAAAAATAAAATGAACTTAAATTACTTTTTATGCAACTAACAAAAATCAGTTGCATAAAACTTAACAAATTGATAAAAAAAAATCTAGACTCTCACAGCTTTTATGCTACAGAGAACCAAGACTTAGCCCTATAACAAACAGCTCCTCCACAGGCACTCACCTGGTCTACATGCAAAGGCAGGACAATCTTTAGACAGAGTCTGGTTAAGTTGTCTAAGCTGGCCTCAAACTTAGAATCCTCTTACTCCAGAGAGCTAACATGTACTTTCTGATTCTTTAATCATCTCTACTGGTCCAAGAATGGTACAAGAGATGAAATAATAATGATCAAGTGAACAGTAAGTAGCACCACAGAAATCCCCTTTCCTGACATCTGTGCAAGTGCTTCCCGCTGTGATGCATGAACTTGCGCATCCTACAGAGAAACACCACCAGTCACAATTCTTCACCAGCCGTCTCTGACTTACCTCAGAGGGGACAACAGACACACCGTCAGGCAAACTCAGAACTCTGCAGACAACTCTCAGGTTAATTCCCTCCTCTTTTAAATTTGTACATTTGCGGTAGTCAACTAATGCAGTTCTCCGTAGTTCCAATTATAAACTATTATGAATCAGTAACAAAAACAAAACAAACAAAAGCCCTCTTTGTGAACGTTCACCTGAACTATTGAGGCTATCCAAATAGAGGTTACGCTTTCTCCCCACACTTCTTTGGGCAGTGTGGGAATAGAGAAAACCAGGGGAGTCTATCTCCTGGACAAATCAGCCACTTTTTCATTCTTTACTAGTTTCACTTTTAGCTTGAAATCTACTTCCAAAACGGAGTATTTTCCTTGGAGTTACCTATCATTTTATGAATGTCAAGAAGCTGCTAGGCATGGTGGCATATTCCTGCAATCACAGCTTTCAGTAGGTTGAGGCAGGAAGAGGTTAGGCCAGCCTGAGCTACACAGTAAGACTGTCACAAAAAAAAAAAAAAAAAAAAGCTGGACTGACACCTGGAAAACGTGTCCTCAAATGCTCGCTGGTCACAATGGTAATTTACCAGTCTATACACCATCAAACAAGGTGCAGTTAACAAATGGAAAGAGGAATTTCTGAAGCTAACTTTAAATTGGCATCCAATATTATCTATGCAAGAAAAGTATTTTATCAGAAAATATCTTCAACTAAGAAAACTTCCTATTAAAAAATTCATTAAGTGTTAAAATTGTGTTCAATTTTGTTAGAAACCTTTGACAAAATGTTACTTATTACAGCAATTTAATTTTTTCTTATTATATACCCCCCTCAGGATTGGTGTCTCTAACAATGACGCTATTAACAGAAGCAAACCTCAGGGTCCTTTAGACATTTCCAGTTGAGCACCTACTTCAATCTTCTCACTTTGAAATCTAGGCTGACGTCAGTAAGTCTTCCTATTAGGCCTTATAGTACTCTAACACTGGGGGGAAAATAGAACAGAGATTGAAGAGATGGCTCAGCAGTTAAGAGTACTGGCTGCTCTTCCAGAGGACCCAGGTTCAATTCCCAGCACACACATGGTAGCTAACGACCATCTTTAAATCCAGGTCCAGGGGAAACAATGTTCCCTTCTGGCATTTGTGGGGACTGCACATATATGATGTAGAGACGCACATGCAGGCAAAACACCCATACACATAAAATAAAAATAAACCTCAAAAAAAGATTTAATTAGAAAAAAATGCTAACAAAGGTACTGCATCTCTTAAAGAATACACTTACTTAACCCTAGGTTAAGTACACTAGACTAGATTTGTGTTTATTTTCTTCTGGTTTAGAAACTATTTTAGATATTAAGGCTGTCAACACTCCCACTAACTTAGTACAAAGGGGATTATAAGTGAACTGGCTGAGACTTACCTACTCAGACGACATTACCAAAAAGAAATACAAGAATACCATTGCCCCAGCTAAGATCTAAGAGGCAAGACGTGGGTTTTTAATAAAGTTTATGTTAGATGCTAACTAAAAACTAACCGGGCGGTAGCGAAAGAGTAAAATCAGTCCAGCAGCTGTCGGTCTGTCGCCCTCCCCATCCTCGGAGCCAGAAGCCCAGGAAGCACTTGGCCCTGAATTCAAGTCAGTTCTTGGAGAAGCTGTTTTCCTTACGATATATCTGCAAGACTCAGACAGGCTACAACTGCAGCGTTTGCCCTACACTTCCAATTCTGTGACAACAACACTCGAGTCAGGCGTTACTTAGGAATGTATCGCAGCACGAATTATATGAGAAATTCCACATCCTTTCCCAAAATACTCTGATCTAGTCACACATGATGAGTATGTGACATCTGAGAAGTGATAAACTGAAGAAACAGAATGAATCAGTTAGTATCAGAAAACGGAAGCCAAAGAGGGATTGATATTTAAGTGTGGAATCTTGAGTCAATGAACTTTCCACAATCCCCACATTTCCTTAGGAGACTTACACTGTTTTTAAATAGATTATGAAAGGGGATAAACAATAGAGAGAGAGAAAGAGAACGGACAACAAATGGTCTCAAGAATATAGTTCCTAGCCGGGGGGGGGGGGTGCACACCTTTAATCCCAGTACTTGGAGACAGAGGCAGGTGGATCTCTGTGAGCTTGAGGCCAGCCTGGTCTACAGAGCGAGAACAGTTCCAGAACAGTCAGGGCTACACAGAGAGCCAGGGCTACACAGAGAACTCCTGTCTTGAAAAACTAAAAATAGAATTCAGTTCTCAGAATTTATATCATGCCCATATATACCCAGCATACTGTCTAACCTGTAATTCATCACGGAAAATGTGGAAACTGCCACCAACCCAAAATAATCCAAGGTCTAGTTTAAGTTTATAAGCTATAAAAATGGAAAACGGCAATGAAAAAGTTAGCACTAATAGCCTAAGTAACAAGAGTTTAGAATTTCCTCATGTGTAACTGCTAAGTTTGAGAGGAAATTCTACACTCAGCAACAGAAGGCAAAAAACGGGAATGCCAACATAAACTGCTCAATAATTTCAACCTAGTCAGTTTCCCTCCACGCGAAATACCATGTGGCTATCCTATGTAACTTTTTCAAACCTACATATTTCAATACTGTGACCTCGTCGCTCTCCATCCTTCCACAAGTGCTCAGCCATGAAAAGGGAGTGGGCAGAGATGTCACTCTCCGCCCTGTGACTGAGCATGACCTTTCAGAAGGACAGCAGACTCCCACACACACCAACTTTTCCCGCTTGTTTTTGGGGCAAGGAACATGACTGGGTGATTTATATAAATTATCATTCAAATTATGATGAGTCATCATTTTACTTGAGATTAAATTACACAAAAAAACCCTACCTATTTTATTTAAAAATGTATATAACCAAGAGGAGGTATAAATTTAAGTTTGTGACAGGGCAGAAATTTTCAACTATTAAGCATTAGATCTAATGTTCTAATCTAAACCTTTAAGAAAACTGAAAAAGAAAACAAGTAGATGCATTCAAGGATAAATTTCCGTCAGAGTCCCATCGTGCTTTAGAGGCTGAGTTCTACAAGCAAGCGGACTAGGTCTGGACACGGAACCTCTAAAGGCCATGTGACCTCATTTCAAAGTTGTATTATAAATAGCTTATTTATCAAATACAATTATGATAAGTAGATTTTGTATAAAATAAAACTTCATGTATAGCCTTAATGTGTCAGGACCTGCCCTAAAAATTTAATTTAGCAAAAATTTAATTTGTTCTTTTAAAAGAGCCAGACATGAAACCCTTATTTTTAAAAAAGTAAAAAGGGGGGATCAAAAATTTACAAAAATAGAAAATAAGTTTCTCTATTCAGAATATTCACAGTAATTGTTCTCTGTTATATTAGTCAAGAATATATTTAAATATTCTATTGACACAGCTACAGGAGTATATATTATATCACTCAGAAAATAACTTAGCAACTACTACAACTTAAACACAGCTTAACACATAACTGTTCTTCTCCCCGAATTATGGGACTAAATTCCATCTACTCTTTGGGGAATAGGCAGCGGGATAGAAGTCTATGAGCCTAACACTGGAGGGCCTGAGGCAAGCCTCAGTTACTCAGCAGGGCAAAGGCAGCACTGGACCACACTGAGACATTCTCCTAACTTGCTAGCTAACCTTGCTAATGTATATTACAGTAGTTCAACAAACATTTGTTTTACAATGCTAAAAAACATTCCTTAAATTTGCAATCCTTTTGAGTATTAACAGTTTTAAATGTATATAACAATGTCAATTAGTTAACTAAAACAGTATTTACTCCAGCTCTCTAGTCACCAGACTGTATTAGATTTTAAAAAGAAAAAGGTATGGGGTCTACATGTAAAATTATTTTTGAAATTTAAAATCTGAATCCAAATGTCAATTCAAACAAAAAAATAAGAAAAAAGTGAGTCACTGTAAATATATATGTATATTAATTATAAAACAAAAAAGGCAACATGTGAGAAAGCACTAAAACATATAATAAAAAAATGAAGAGTCCATATTTTCTACGATTTATAGAGAAAATTAGCACTCTTTTTACAAAGTTACCAAACAATAACTCATTTTTAAAAGTAAAAAAATCATATTTTTTCCAAACAAGACTAATTTATGGCTTCTCAAAAAAATATTCAATATACTGTTTGAACTTCTACAAATATCTAATGAATTATCTGCCTACTACACAAGAGACATTTAGTTACTCGTGTGTTAGAAAAGCACGACTGTGGTGATCAAAGTTCTGGCAATGACAACAAAATGGTGAGAAATCACAGGAATGTAACCTTTGACCTCACCATCCTAATGTATTGTGTCCCTAATACAGGCTTACAGCTCTTAGAGAACATTCCAACTTCTTCACAAGCAAATTTTCTTTCCTATACAAAGCTGGCTATATTCAAATGTTTTCTAATTGCAATGCTCAGAGATAAAAGCTCACTGGGTCTTACCTCAGATCCTGCTGCATGGGACAAGTCTCCTCACTGGCACGTCTGCTGCCTGGGTAGCCTCAGAGAGGGGGCAGCAGCCATTTTGAGACAGCTGCAGTCTCATTGCACAACAGTGTAATTAAGATGGCTGCACCGTGCACTCAAGAACTCACAATGAAAACTCAGCCATGTATCAAAGAAAGCCCCTCCCACTTCGTCAGCCTGCAGGAAACTGAACACAGATAGCTAATGCATATACTGCAACAAACAATGCAGCCACTAAACACACAGAAAAAGAAAACAGAAGGCAGCAAGCCAGTTTTGCAACAAAATGCCTGTGAATCCGGACTTGCAACAGTTTGAGCACATTCCAATCCCAAACAACTTGAAATCCACGCCACATATTAGCAGAAACAGATATAGAGCCAGATCACACAGAGCAAACACTAGGGAATTCGCCTGAGAGACAGCCTCCATTTCAGTCCAGAAGAAAAGGGAGGAAAAAGCAAAAGCCCTCAAACCCAGCTCCAGACCCTTCTTTTTTCTTTTACTTTTTCTTCTTTACCTATATTACATCCATCAAGAGTATCAAATTTGTTTAAATCTTATATTCATTTGATCAAGTTGACTTTAATTTTAAAAAGTTAATTTAAAACTTCCCCACAGAATCTAAGCTTCACAAGTGCAACCCAACAGAATGGTCAGAGTTTACAACCAAATTTTCAATTTTAACAATAGTGTATTAAGACAAAGGTGGCAAGAAAGCTTAATTTGGTAATTTCTCATAAAATCTCTCTGTAGTCCAAATGTGCTACATTCATTCAAATGAGTAAATACATTCTCAGGTGACACAGAACTCCCAACATTTTAATACTAGGAAAAAGTCAATGAAGAATGTACTCACTGGGAAGGCAAACAGGGATGACAAGAGCGTACAAGGCAGTCTGGAAGTGGGACTATTAAACCACATCTGAGAACACTGCCAACAACACTGGCTTGGCAGAAACCGGCAGCAGCAGCAGAACAGGTGGAAGGCACACAAAGGACCTCTTCGCTTCCGCTTCCACCAGCCATGAAGCCTGGTTTCTTCCATTCTTCTTGGGCATACACTCCTTAAGTTTAGTGATCCTGTGTTATGTCTAGAGACATACTGGTATTTATTACAATCGTTTAAGGGTATAAGAGAGGTGACAGAAATGCAGCTAAAGGACAATTGGCCTCATGGCATGATAAATCATGTGGTTCATTATCTCATCCTATTTCTGTATATACTGGAAATATTCCATAAAATTTTTCTAATTACTCTGCCTTTAAAGAGGCCTTTATTCAATTTTACATGAAATGGACTGGATAATATCTTTGAAAACTGCCTTAAGAGAAGAAAACAAAAGAAACATTTACACATGGTCCAAGCCACAAAGTACTGGGCCTTGAGCATGCTAATCAATCCTGCATCCCACTGATGTAGAGCACTCAGCCTTGTTCTGTGTCTCTGAGTGTCTCACCATGGAACCAAAGCCCTGGATCCCCATATGCTCAAGCTGCCCTCAGACTTGTGATCCTCCTGCATCTACTCGCTGAGTGATAGGATTACAGGTGTTTTGCCACCATATCTGGCCAAACCATAGCAGCTCTTAAAATAATGTGGCTGAGGGTGGCTTTGTCTATTTAGAGAAAGCAAGATGTTAGTAAACTGAAAATGTTTGGAAAAGACTTGACTACTGTAAAACTGAGATGTAAATTTAATGGGGCAAGACACTAAAAATAACCAAAATATAGCTATCTGGTAAATCTTAGATGATATTTCAATTGTTACTGTGATCTTAACAGCAGGTTTTATCGCCACTTTGTGATAGTCAGTGAAACAGGCTCAGAGACTGAATAACAGTTAAAAATTAATAAAAGCTGAAATATAACCCAGACTATATTTGGCTTCAATGCATACAGCTTCATCCACCCCTTTCAGACACGGTTCTCTCGGTCTGACAAAAAACCAGAGAGGAAAACAGAAGGCTGTTACAGTAACTGGTGTTAAGTCTACATCTTACCCACCCCAGTTAACTAGATAGAACCAGCCTTGTTCAGCAGATAAATTCTATTCTGGAGTCAATGTTTACTGTTTGCTTGAGATGGAGTACCACTCTTTAGGCCTAGACAAGCCTTAAATTTATACATTCCTCCTGCCTCAGTCTTCCAAGGTCCCGGGACAACAGGCATGGGCCGGAACACGCACCATTCATAATTATCACAAACAGCCCTCTCTCTATCCCCACTTCTTTAGTATGCTCATCACCTACACCCAGCACAGCTGCTCTCAAGAGCTGGCTGTCCTATCTTCACTGCGCTCACCACACGCCAATACTTCTCTTCCTAGATCGCGTCTTAGTTTGTCTTCCATTTGAATATCATTTTTCTGTTCAACAGTATACAATTAACCCAATAGACAGTAAGTTGAGATTCTTATTAGTTCTGACACAAAAATGTCAGAAAAGTGTGTACCTTTACTAGCAGGGTCTCTTTTCCTAATTTCCTAGTAAAAGACTGCAGTTCCGAGTCCAATGGGGGTAAAGATGCCTTCCATAGAGTACACTCCAGTTGTCAGGGCTCAACAGGGACTACACAGTGTCTATTGTTTGCACAGAAGAGTCAAGCTTGGAAACAGCTACAGATGTAGATTGTTTGTTTTTGTTTCAACTTATTATGTGTGCGTGCATATGCACACACGTGCAGTTGGGAACACATATGCATGTTCCAGGATTGTGCATGGACAGACAACAGAGGCAACTTCCAGGAGTTGGTGCTCTCCTTCCACAGTGGGGTTCAGGCTCGTGTGCAGCACCCTGATGGTTTTGTTTCTTAATTAGAATAGAATGTAACAGATTCCAATATGACATTTTCACATATAACTTAATTGTTCTAAAATTCTATTAATATTTCTAAGTCCAACATAGCTTGAGTTAATGTCATAAATTATCTTTTAAAAAATTTTAGATAAGGGGCTGGAGAGATGGCTCAATGGTTAAGAGCACCCACGGCCTGCTTGTCTAAAGGTCCTGAGTTCAACTCCCAGCAACCACAGAGTGGCTTAAAACCATCTTTAATGAGATCTGGTACCCTCTCCTGGCCTGCAGGCATGCAGACAGAATACTGTATCACAATAAATAAACAAATCATAAAAAATAATTTTAGATAAGGTCATTCATAAGAAGCCACCCCATCATTTATTCGAAAAAATAAACGACTTGAGAAAAATTTTTAACATTTAGCAAAATAACTAGTTCAATGACAAGCTGACATTTAATCTCGTCCAAGGAGAAACTAGTATGCTTTGGCACATTCTTCTCATTTCATCATTACAATGATGAGGGCATGTCCTACAGTCCCAGGATGACTCAAAATGTCGGTCTAAAGCATTTGTAAATGACAAAGTCAAGAGTCTAGACATCCCTGAGACTAAGTGTTATACTTACCAACTTTTATGTCCAGAGTATATAGTCATTTGTCAGGAATTATACAAGCAGTAATGACGGAGAGAATTCAAAGAATTAGCTTCAGTCAACTCTGTATTTATTTACCAAGTTGATGGAATAACTGTGTGTATAAATTACTGAAAACTACTTAAAAGTCTTACTGTGTTTGGTAGACTGTCCCAATTATTTAGCTATAGCACATGACACAAATTACTGCTAACATCCTATCTTAGGGTGAAAGGACATAAAGGGGCCCTAAGAAGCAAACTAGACCTTCCCTAGCTTTTCTGGGCTCTAACTCAAACAATCTAACTTTTCCTTTTCCTGTTTTACTTCTTAGATTGCTGACAGAAATTCTAACCCTACTTGCCCTAATTCTCGGCTTTCTCATCCACCCTTCTTTGGAGACCCTGCTCCTCCCTTGCAGCAATTACAGATGGTCACAATTCTCAACCTGCTTGCTTTCTTGAACCATGTAACTCCAAAGGCATGCGGCTCCCTTCCCGCCGCCCCATCTCCCTGGAGGCAGCTTGAGAAGTCGGAGGGGACTTTAGCCACCAATCTTGACAACCTGAGTTTAATCCCTGGGGCCCACATGGTGGAAGTCAAGAAGCAATCAAGTACTTCTATAACCTCCACACCCACGCAAAGAAACACATGATCCACCAAACAAAATAGAGTGAACTTGTAATTACAAAAAAAATTTAAGTTGTATCTGAAAACTGAAAACACCTCACTTCTCCACCTCAACTTTAGATGCCCTTATCAAACACAGTTCAGTTAACATGCGCTTTCTGAAAACCTAGCAAAGATCTGAAAACTGATTCCCCAATTAAAATAATAGTTCAAGGTCAGCGATTAATGTAGTTTAGTAGGGCTTGTGTAGCATTTACAGATTCCAACTCCAGCAACAACAGTTTAAAATCTATCTAAATGTAGCTATTTCAATTGACTTTTATCTACCACATCATATTATGCAGCAAGCCCAGAAAAAGGAGCAACTAAACCTTTAATATGGAAGACAGAAAGCAAAAGCAAAAAAAAAAAAAAAAAGCAATTTATTATGCACCAAGAAGAAAACTTCAAAAGTTATTACATGGAGGGCAAAAGTTGAACTTTTAAATCCAGAACAAAATAGTACAGGCAGGAAGTGGAAAAAAAAGAACTTAATGTAAGAAATGAAAAATTCAATAAAAACTATCTGATGAACTTGAAGAAAACTGCTTCAGCAGAAAACAAATTATAAATAAAAAATGGAGTTAGAATTCTATATACACATATATATAAAATCTATACAAAATTATACAAAAATTAAAACTGAAAGGGAGAATGGTAAAAGATCTCACCAATGAAATCATTTAAGAACGCTCTCCAGCATATAGCCCACAAGTGAGCACTTGCTTCCTGTGTACAATCTTCAATTGCATAACAAAGGAAAATGACTTCAAATTAGAGTTCTATACCCAGCCAAACTATCAGTCAAACATTAAAATACTGAATGTTTCTGTTTTTTTTTGTTGTCTTTAAGACAACAAAAACAAAAGTCATCTCAGATATCCTGTCTAAAAAGAAAATAAAAATTACTACCTAACAGTTTCCTCCTCCTCAGAGACCAGGTCAATCAAAATAATGGCATATGGAAAAGAAGGATCCTACAAGAAAAGGAAGCCTCCATCATAGTGAACAAGAGCCAGAGGAGATTCCAGCTGCATACAAGAGAGGCCAGAGAGAGCTACTGGGACATAAAGGAGTCATTACCCTCATGAGTCAACATCTGTGTCAGGGAATAGGTCTGGATTTTTCATGGTAGTATAAATACAAAGCAGACAACTTTGTGAAAGCAGTATTTAATACTGATAAATTTATTCAGAAAGACTTTACAGATAAGCTAAATTATGAGAAACATTTTAAGAGTAGTTATATAGAAAAATACTGCTCAGTATTAAAAATTAACAGTATTAAAAATACTATTAAAGTGATTAAACACTGCATAAGGTATGAGTCTTTGTTTAATTTATTATATTTATTTATTTGGGATGGAGGCAGAAGCTAACCCATGCCACAGATTGTGTATGGAGGTCAGAGGGCAACCTGCAGGAGTCAATTCTTTCCCTTCCATTTTGTGGATCCCGGGAATTGAACTCAGGTGATAATGCTTGGCAGCAATCAGCTTTACCCACTGGGCTATATCACAGACCATCTCCTATGTTTTTATAAACCATTGTATATATTTTCACTAAGAGGCTTGCATTGGTCGCACAGTGGTGAACAGTTACCTTCAATGATAACATGCTTTCTGAACCAGCAAGTCAGCTTAGCAGGTGAAAAGTACTTGCCATGAAAGCCAAGACCTGAATTCAATTCCCAGAATTCAGAATGAAAGGAGAGAACCACCTCCACATGTTTTCTCATGCCATGCTCAAGACTGATCTCACACACTCACACACACACGCAGAATATTTTTTAATTTTTAAAGAATCTACTTTCCTAAATCAAATCTGTATTCATGGCCACACTAAAAGTATGACATTCACAAACAAACAAATCTTCTGTTTCGGATGACAGCAAACAAGTAAAGCACACCAAGTAGAGCGATGACATCTTCTGCAAGTTATGTACTCCGTGCTTAAGCAAAATAAAGAATGCATCAGTTCCTGACAGTCTAGAAACACTGATGGAGGAGAACTTGGGGGAACTACATAATCCGCTACCACAACAGTTATACAGCAGATCACTCGGATCTATCAGGTGGCCCTTGATACTCAATCACGGATTTATCAAAAGCTGATAACGTCTAACATTCATAAAGTATCTGCCCAAAAGTGAGTATCTCATTAGAACTAAGTAAACTACTAAGTGTCTGGCACAGAAGCGCATGCCTATAACCCCAGCATATGGGAGATGAAGGCAGAGAGGGGCTCAAGGTCACCCTCCATTCTCCCCTCATAGTGTGGGTCAGTTTAGCCTATGAGAACTCATTGCAAATTATCAAAAATTACAAAGAATCAGAAAATTCAATACACACAGCAGTCAAGTCCATGCCTTATGGCAGAAGCCTGCTTAGAAGGGTGGGCCATCAGGCTATGAAGAAACAGAATTCTTTTCTTTTGCCTCAAGAATCACTTTCTAGCGTGGTCTGGTGGCTCCACATGGAAGGCTGAGGCAGGAAGACTTCTGTGAGTTAGCCTGGGCTACAGAATGAGCTCCTGCCACAAAAACAACCCAATTCTCATGCTTGTGTTCACTCGGTGGGCTGGGGAGGGAATCTTTCATCTCAGCCTCCCAAGAAACCAAGACTAGAAGGACTGAGTTACCATGCTAAAAACCTGCTTTCATTTTGATTGACCCCGTCCAACAAGCGAACAGAGAAAGGGAAGCGTGGTGCCCTGAGCACTCATAGAAAGTGAAGGAGCTGCGGGAATCACGCACAGATCCAGTCCCTACAATACATTAGTCCATCCCGAACTTTGGCAATGATGACTAAATGGTGTTTAAAGAAACATGAGCATCTCCACAAGTAAGATTAAAACATCCGCTTTTCATCATGAGGAGGTTTACTGTAGATCTAGTGGCCTTAATATTCATGCGGCTTGTTTAGTTTATGAGTCAGTCCTAAAACCAGATTCGCAAACAAAACTTTGCAAATATTTTTTCTAAATGTTTACATTCGCTATTAGGGTATATTATCAAATAATTTTTTTCTAAATTACTTTTAAAATAAATCCTAGCTGTAGAGTCAAGATTATTGTCCACAAAGAATTTTTAAATTTTATGTGTGTTTATGATGTGTATGAGGAGTAACCATGTGGAGTCACACATACGTAGGTCAGATAACAACTTGGAGTCAGTTAACTGGTTCCAAATTTACGTGGGCTCTTAGGTTGCCAAACTTATATAGCAAGTGCCTTAACTAGCTACACCACCTTACCAGCCCTAAAGATTTTATTTCAAATTATTTGTGTGTGCATACATGCATGTTAGTGCAGGTGCCCAAAGCCACCAGAAGAGGCCACCAAATCTCCTGGAGCTAGAGCTGCAGGCATAAACCACCTGATGTGGGTGCTACTATGAATCAAACTTGGGTCCTCTGCAAGAGCAATTTTCTCTAACCACTGAGACATCTGCCCAGCCCTATTTTTGTACCACACAGATGTTATTAAGGGAAAGGAGGGAAGATGATACATCTCTAATAAGGTATCACAGTGCTTATCTCAAATGTATGAGACCCTAGATTTAACAACCAATACCACAAAACAGTTAACATAAAAACCAAAGAAAGGAATACTACAGAAACAACAGTTGCCCAAATCACAATACAAAACCACAATAGTTGTTTATTATATTCTAACATGTTTTAAGAAAATTCTTTGCCTTTAGTGCTTTTTTGTCTTTCATTTACTTGACTTTTTATCTTTCAACCTTTTTTTTTTTTTGAGAGTCTCACATTGTCCAGACTACCCTTGAAACTGCCACGAAGCTGAAGATCATCTTGGACTTTTGCTACTTCTGCCTCCACCTCCAGAGTGCTGCCATTACACGTGTTCAAAATTATGCCTCGTTTTATGCAGTGTTGAGAATCAAACCCAAGACATCGTGGATGCTAAGCAAGTGCTCTGCCATCTCGACACACCTTCCCCAGTCCTATTTCCAACTTTTTTTTTGTTTTGTTTTTGTTGTTTTGTTTTTCAAGACAGGGTTTCTCTGTGGCTTTGGAGCCTGTCCTGGAACTAGCTCTTGTAGACCAGGCTGGCCTCGAACTCACAGAGATCCGCCTGCATCTGCCTCCCGAGTACTGGGATTAAAGGTGTGCGTCACCACCGCCTGGCCCTATTTCCAACTTTTAAATCATTTCAATCTGATAGGAGAAAAATTATACAAACGCAATACACCAGTAATTGCACCATAACATCTTTTCTTCAAATCTTTATTCATGGGTACATATTGTTCTTTTAGGGTCTTAGGTGAGCAAAAGTAGAGCAAATAAATGAGACATGAGGATGACGAACTTGTCGCCAGCCTGAACTATACACCATGACCTTATCTCAAAAGAATATATACAAAGCCTGTCCTTTAATCCCAGTCCTCGGGAGGCAGGGAGAAAGATTTTGTGAATTGGCAGCTACACGTAAGAAGTTCTAGGTCAGCCAGGGCTACATAGTAAGACTGTACCAAAAACAAAACAACAACAACAAAATAAAAGACAACAAACAAAAGAGATAGGGGGTGCAGCTCAACTGGAGAGTGCCTGCCTAGCATTCAGGAAGCCCGGTGTTGAAGCTCCAGGACATGATGATACATGCCAGTAATACCAGCACTCAGGAGGGGACGGAGAGAGAAAAGCAGAAGAGAAGGGAAAGAAAGGAAAGGAGGAGAGGAGGAGAAATGAACAGAACCAAAAAAGATAAAGCAGGGATGGAGAGAAAGGAAAAAGAAATAAGAGACAAATCTTGTTTCTGCCACTGAAAGGAGACTCCTGTACTGTGTCGAGAGACCAGCCTTCATGGAATTGCTCCTGTCTGTCACATATCCCTCTCTAGGGCACCTCTTGTCACAGATAAAGGAAACAAATGCCTACCTGAAGCTCAAAAGTTCTCAACCAAGGTCAAAGGTAACATAAAAAAGAAAACTACCTAGTTTTTCTAAGTAAATTTGCTTGAAAAAGACCCAAAAGCAGACAGGATTAAAGGCCCAACAAAAGTCCTATCTGAACGTTTGCTATCGTTTTCTAGATTCGGTTTCACAAAGTCTGGAAGATTTTACTCCGAGTTGTTCTTTTCATGCCTCCACATGTTCAATAAAATAATATCTGGGCAATAACCAGACTCTTTTCAATATAAAAAAGTATAATTACGTCATTAGAAAGTATAATTAGGTCATTATTAAATAATAATGAGAGAAATAAGGTGGCACACGCCTTTGATCTCAGCACTTGGGAGGCAAAGACAGGAGGATCTCTTTAAGTTTGAGTCCAGGAAAAAAAAAGTAACATGTCACTGCAATCAAGATAAAGAAATTTAATGAATTAATGGTATACAAAGTAGGGAGAGTATAACAATTTAATGCTACCAAGAAAAGTAAAATTGTGTTTATGTTTATTATAAGCTAAGGTTGGTTACGCCCTGGCCAAACATTGAGCTATAAAACTTTTCAAAATTCCACCAATCAAAATAACAATGATGGTTTCAAGTAGTATAAAACATTTTCTTTTGAAACCTACTTTTGAGTCTCTAACTTCTAACTGGTTTACTTTCTCGTCAACATGTCCGCATACGGAAATGTAGCCGCATGCCTTCTCCTAGTTCATCTCTCTATCAGCACCCAGAAAACAAGAAAACAAAGTCTTATTGAAAGATCATAGGGATCGTAAGTTTTCCCAACATTTCCTGAAAACAGTACATTTTAGGAGTCTAGAAGTATAGCCTATTCATGATCTTTTTTAAGTATGATTTAAAAATACCTCAAATGTAAATTTACTGTAAATAATTCTAGACAAAGATTATTATTGTTTTAATTTAACCAAAAGAATATAATGTTCAGCTACAAAACCACACATTACCTAGCACAACTGTGAAAACAAATTGTGGGTATTAGAATTAAATAGTACACAGCATTATTAAATACATTCATATAGTAGTTGATGTAGTGTCTAGCCCTACAACGCTTTGCAACTATGAGGACCTTTGTTCCAACCCCAGTACCCACAACAAACCGTGAGTGTGTGTAGCTGTCATACTTGGAACTGGAAAGCTGAAACACAAGGATTCCCCAGGGTTTACTGGCAGGCAGTCTAGTATAACTGGTAAGCTCCAGGCTGATAAGAGACCCTCTCTCCTCCAAGAAGGTAGAAACACTCCAGTGTCTGAGAGCACACATAGACGCACACACACTCAAACCATGCATAAGTAATCTATGGAATTTTGTAAGCATTATCTATATAGCTTTCAAAAAACAGTTGATTCCAGCAGATAGACCACAATTGTCTGGTCAAACCTAATACCTAAATTATGATCAAAATAAAGCAACCACAGATGTAAATATAGCTCAATGGTAGTCACTTATCTAACATGCACAAATCCTTGAGTTCAATCCCCAGTATAACACACACACAAAATTAATTTCAAAAATCAATGAAAAGAGAGCTGGAGAAATGAAGGACGTGAGTTCAAATCCCAGAGCCCACTAAAGGAAGACATGGCAGTACATGTCTCTGTCATCCCAGAGATCTCTTCCAGAAGCTCAGGTCACCTAGCAAGGTGTACACAAAGCAAAGCAATTAAGACATTTCTCCAGACACAATAGGGAACAGGGACAGGCACCTGAGCCTGTCCTCTAATCTAATGTCCTCACAGACACCAAGGCAGGAGCATACCACATTCACAAAAACAAAGACACAAATATATGCACCCACATCAGACACAAAAGTATCATTTTTAAATAATAAAGTTCTAGAAGAAAATGAAATGGATAAGTTCGTCTCACAACAGGTAATGTTTTGTCTGTAGAGAAGCTCTGGAATAAATCATGAATGGAAAAGAGCAGTGTGGCCAGGCAGTGGCGCAGGCCTTCCAACACTCAAGGGAGACAGAGGCAGGTGGATCCCTGTGAGTTCCAGAACAGCCAGGGCTGCACAGTGAGACCTTTACTTAAATTAAACAAATAAATAAATAAGGCACTTCACGTCACTAAATAGAAACAAAGATCCTCAAGACACAAAAATCAATTCCAAAGGTTAAAAAAAAAAAAAGGAGAAACAAAGCAAGCAAGCAAGGAAGGAAGGAAGGAAATCACCTTCACTAAAAGTTAGTGAGCTCCCATTTTCAACCCATCTAATCGGTAGCAGTATGAGAATCTGGAGCAAGAAAACCTACACTGGTCTATTTTGTAAATCACTGTGCTGTCAAAATCCTTGCTTTTCTTTCTTTCTTTTTGGTACATTTTGTTTTGTTTGTCGAGACTGGGTTTCTCTGTGGCCTTGGCTGTCCTGGAACTCACTTTAAAGATCAGGCTGGCCTCAACTCAGAGATCCACCTACCTCGGACTCGGAGTACTAGGATTAAAGGTGTACACCACCACTGCCGGGTCTAAAAACACCAATTTCAAATAATTATTGTTATAGATCATGACTTGTGCAGAATGTTCACAGAATACAATATCTAACGAAAAAATGAGCAACAAGCTAATGATGACCAACACCAGTAACCAGCACTTGGGGAACTCAGGCAGGAACATTTCAGGTCCTAGGCCAGCCTGAGCTACATCTGACATTGAGAACCATTTGAGCCAGGCACAGCAGAGAGCACTTTTAATCCCAACGGAAAGAACCAAGTAGCTCCATGATTTCAAGGCAGCCTAAGTATACATACCAAGTTCTAGTCTGGCCTAGGCTATATAAGGGGACTTTCTCTCAATAAATGAATAAACTAATTAATTAACTGATTAACAAAATAACAAATTTGAAAATATCTGCTGAGACTTTTACAATACAATATTACATAATTGTTTTAAAAATAAATTTTAGAATGCTAAAATGGGAAGATATTCATAATAAAATATGCAAGCTAAAACAGCAGGAATTGTGCTGGGGGTATAGTTGAGGCTCTGGGTTTGATCCACAGCACCACTAAAAACGAAAAAAAAAGCAGGAATTAAATTAAAATTGAAATGATAAATATTTACAGACTGATTCACCAGGGCAAAAGTGAAGCCACAACAATCCCAACAGTTAAGAGTGCTTATTCTGATCGACTAACTGAATACTTTCTAAACCTTCTGTAATGTGTAAGCTTCAAATACTTAGACATATTTACACAAATTCAAATAATTTTTAAAAAGTAAATTCTACGACTTAACCATTGCCGCTTTTTCTAAACTATATACTTAAAATGTACAAAACTACAACTTCTTCTTATATATTAATGCATATACTATATACACATACGTATGCAGTGCATATGGCAAAGCTTTGCTCACCACAACTAAAATTTCAAAATTTACTTGTTTCTAAGAAAATCCTAAAGAATAAACCATTGACATTCAGACACTCCATTAGTTTAAGTAAATTTAAAATCTCATTTACCTTCTAAGAAATATGATAGCAAAACTGTCCCCTCGATACTGAAATCTTATATTCTTCCAGTACCTCTTAGGATCTTCAATATTAACCCAAGCAAGACACAACCATCTGTGTATTCACACAAAAGTATAAATTTAAACAGGTAAACTAAAATAATAGGAGTAAAAATACGGGGTGAAGGGGCCACTGCAGAAGCATGAAAGACTAATTGCAACATTGCCTTCATCCCATGTACAAGATGTTTCATGATCCACACCAGATCCAATTTAGACCCGTTGGGGGAGCACTCTTCACTGACCCTCCATTCTACGCCAGATGTCACATCATTTCAAAGAAAAAGCAAACAAAAAAGCCCAGTCAACCCAAAGTGCTCCTTGCAATTATATCTTATTATCATCTTATCTAAGAGTATGTTTCAGGTAATAAAAACCCAAAACCAACCAATATTATAGGCTACTGCATTTCTTCGTTTGACAACAGACTAATTCAAACGTGAGTTGCGTAATCAATCAAGAAAGCAACTGTATCTATGAATGACAGATCAAGTTTATAAAGTCATTTACAAGTTTTTAGACTATAGTAAGAAACGAGTGGCAGAATAAGAAAACCGTACTAATCCTACGTATCTTGACCCAGTTATGCCATATAAAAGTTAAATGCAATGGCATTAAGATAAATGCAATTTTAAAGCAATCTGTAGCACTCCATATTTTAAGAAACTAAAACCAGAACATGTAACAGCTAAAAAAAATTAATTCATAAAGGTTTCCATGTAATTTGGAATATTTTGAATAATTCTTCATCACAAAAAGGTATCAGATGCAATAACTTAGACGTGACCATAAAATGAGAAAAGGAGTTCATTAATTATTTTTAGCAATTATCTAACTGAAGAAATAAAATAATTTAAAACATGCAACATTGAACTGCTGTGGCAAACAATTCAAGATTAAAACTTCATTGATTTGGATGAAGTAGTTCTTTTAAAAAAAAAAAAGACCTGATTAAATTGAGATTTCAACTTAACTACCTTTACCATTCTCTCCTTGTTCCTCTCCCAAACAAACATTTTAAAAATAAAATCGTTTCTGTTTTGTAAACGATGCACATCCAAAAGCGAACAGGTAAAAACAGGGTTAAAAATTATTTACAAAAGTGCAGCAGAAGTAAATGCACTTCCCCGGGGAACACCACTAGGTGCCGATCTTATCTCGCTACGTAGCACATGAATCCAGAAATACCTAACTAAAAGCGAAATTATAATCGAGAACCACAAGAGGCAATTTGTACACAAAATGAAGGTCTGCAGCCGGAGAGAGGCAGAGAATTAAAGCATTTTAAGGTCGGCGGAAGTGTAAGCCACGAAAAGAAGGTTTTCCCCGGAAAAAGTGAGACGAGAAGGACAGCGAGCTGAAACCCCCTCGAGAATGAGAAAAATTAAATCTAGAACCCAAATGGCGTCCAACAAGAACATTAGATCTTGAAAATGAATATTGCGCTTGCGCAGCCACCGCCCGGCCAGCTGCTCAACTGCAGCTAGAGCCCGACCCCACGCGATCACGTGCTCCCATGCAGCGCCCGCCCGCAGCTTCGCAACCACGCAGGCGCAAACTCAACTCCCGCAGCCGCCATAATGCGGTCTCGAGTCTTCCGAAATACAATAGTCATTTCGCCGACTGGAGTTAAAACAGCCCCTGGCACTCGCGTATACCTTCAGGGGCGGGAGGTGAGGGACGGGGACCCGAGTTCCTTCCTACACAGCCGTCCCGCGCAGCCGTCCCGGGCGCCGCCGTCTCAGCCGTGCGCTCCACTCCGCCGCCTCCGCAGATTCAAAAACAAACCCGCTTCTCCCCTGCACGCGCCGGGGCCGTTATGCAAATAGGTGGGGGCGGAGCTCCGCGAGCGCCCCGTGCACTCCGCCCACTCTGCCGTCGGCCAATGAGCGCACGCGGTGGCTATTCGCCATGCAAATCTCCTGGTTTTTTATTTGAATGAGGGACTTTGGCCACGCCTCCTGCCTTGAAAATGAGAACCAAGCGTGCGGTGGTGGCGCTGCCGTCTTTCCAATCGCATCCGGAGGTGATTTTTTTTTTTTTCGGTTGGCTCCCCCCCCCACCTCCGAGGTGTTTTTTTGCGTGGAGATTCCTCAGTGAGCACCCTCCATGAAACTTGAGAAAGGAAGTAGGTAAGTGTTTAAAAAGCAGAAAGATTTTCCACAAAGTCTAGAATCCTAGAGTAGGATTTATTCAACACTTATTTTTTATTTTAACTTTCACCTTTTTTGTTTCGTTGAGACAGATTCCTACAGTTTAGCTCAGTCTAGCCTTGTATGTAGCTACGTAGCCCACACTGGCCTGGAATTGGAAATCACTGTTCCTTAAACTCTCAAGTGCCAGTTACAGGTATCATTTATTTTTAAGTTCACCAAATGAATTCTATTAATCATCAGGATGTGGATAAAAGCCTCATATTTTCAGGTAATCTGTAACAGAGCAAGCACTACCAATCATACCTTCACACTGTAAATTCACTTATCTCTAAAATAGTGATAATAGCAACTGCTCAACCAAATTGAGAACTAGAATGTAGAAAAGAATCAAACTTTTCACCTGCTTTTATCAAGCCAGTGAAAGCCAGAAAAATCTTAGATGGAAAGTTTAAACACTTAAAATGTAACTTTTCCCTCTAAGTGTTTAATAGTAACTTAAGCAGTCGCTGTGTTCTAAAACTATGTTGTATAGGTCAGTGCTGAGGGACTCTAACTCTCATAGCCAGCTGTAATAGCCCATGGGTGGAACCCATTGGCAGTGAGGGAGGGTGGGGCAGTTCCTTATCATGGAGGGACCACATGCCTCCAGATCGTCCTGGGCTTGAGACTGTCTCCAAAAAGACCCACAGCCGTAATAATTGTCCTGTTCAACTAGGGTGTTAGGCAGGCAAGCCCATGGGATTTTTAATTCAACAAACAACTGCTGAGGACAATGTGGTGTGATCCCCAGACTCTTTGGAGTACCAGGCCTCCCATGCTTGAGTCCTGAGTGACGGCAGCAACCCAAAATGGCCAGAGTCATGGGATGAACCCTTGCCACTAAGTTTAGTCCATGCCGTGTGCTCTCTGTTGCTTTGATTGTGGGTGGAACTTGTGACTGTATTTTTGAGTGTATCAAAGGTGAACGGGAGGAGCGGCAGTGAAGATGCACGGTGACTTCAGTTCCAGCACTGGAGACAATAGGCTGGCTGATCTCTGACTTCCAGGACAGCCTAGTTTACAGGGAGTTCAGGAAGGGTTACTCAGGGAATCCCTGTTTGGGGATAGGGGTGTGGATATATTTTTCTAGATATAATTAAAATCCTAAATTGATTTTGAGTTGAGAGAGATTATCTTGAGTAATCCTCATTTAATCTAGTAAAAGAGAGAGAGAATCTTTAAAAAGCAGGTGGTGGTGTCAAATGCCTTTAATTCCAGCACTTGGGAGACAGGCAGGCGGACATCTGAGTTCAAGCAGCCTCATCTACGGAGTGAGTTATAAGATAGCCAGGGCTACACAGAGAAACCTTGTGTCCAGAAAACCAAAAAGGAGTGAGAGAGAGAGATTAAAATAAAACACCCGGCTGGGTGTGGTAGTTCACACCTTTAATCCCAACGTGTGGGAGGCAAAGGCAGGCCAACCTCTTCTGAGTTCAAGGCCATTCTGGTCTACAAAGTGAGTTCCAGAACAGCCAGGGCTACGCAGAGAAACTTAGCTCAAAAAAAAAAAAAAAAAAAAAAAAAAGAGGAGAAAAGCAAATGTGAGAATGTGTGAGCTCCCATCTTCCTACTCCAGCCCCCACACCATATCAGGGGAGGTATTGCTCTGACTCTTGACAGATCTGAACTTGTTTTCGGGAGGATTGTGGGCAGACTTCAGATTGAAGCTATTGAGTGCTGAGAGTTTAGTGAGCTGTTCTGTAGGATCTTGGAAGATAAGACTGTTGAGCAGTACAGAGGGAAACCTGGCGTGAAGTTTCAGAAGCAAAGACTACTGGGCAGTTTGTGTGAAGAATCTGTGGTTCTGGTCAGCTGGGGCTGAGGAATCAACTGTGATTAACAAGAGACCAAGAGGGGCTGGAGAGATGGCTCAGAGGTTAAGAGCATTGCCTGCTCTTCCAAAGGTCCTGAGTTCAATTCCCAGCAACCACATGGTGGCTCACAACCATCTGTAATAGGGTCTGGTACCCTCTTCTGGCCTGTAGGCATGCGCATAGACAGAATGTTGTATACATAATAAATAAATAAATATTTTAAAAAAAAAAAAACAAAAAAACAAAAAACAACAAGAGACCAAGACCACAAAAGAAAACCTTTGATTTTCCTAGGACAATGGATGTTGGGCAGCTGGGACCAAAGAACCAGCAAGCCAGACAGAGGTGGCTCATGCCTTTAATTCCAGCATTCAGGAGGCAGAGGCAGGTGGATCTGTGGGAGTTCAAAGCCAGCCTGGTCTACAGAGTGAGTTCCAGGAAAGCCAGGGCTGTTACACAGAGAAACCTTGTCTTGAAAAGAGAGAGAGAATGAGAGAGGAGAAGAAAAAAGCATGTTACCTATTTTACTTCTGAGTAGTGTGAATAGCGCTAGGTCTTCTGAGAACAGATAGTACACGCTATCCTACCCTTTCTAACATCAAAATCCATGCTGTCAGCAGGATCAAAATTCATTCGTGAACCCTAAGCAGCACCAATTGTCCTTGGCCCTGTAGACCCAGGGCAAGGGGAGGGCTCCAGGTCCCTCTAAGGCTGACTTCTGCAGGCCTCAGCCTTTCCCTGAGAGGGGAGCCATCCCTGATCCAGGTGAATGTAGGGAGACAAAAAGCAGCCTTATCGGAAACTCTACAGCCTCAGCACCTTGAACTGCTGGCAACGGGAGCATTTCTAGGCATGAGCGGAAGTTGTAGGAGTAGTCATTTGTTCTGAATAGAGACTTCTGCTCTGCAGGAAGTCCTGGGGCTCTGGGTTCTAATTCTAGGCATCTGCAGGATTGTGGGCTACTGAGCCAGTCTTGGCTATGTCACTGGGTGATTGTATAAAAAGAGGAAGTGAACAACAACCAAAAAAAGTCTCCTGCAAGGGGTTTGTAAATTTATGTGGTTTTTGGGTTTTTTTTTTTTTTGGTTGGGGGGTTAAATTTTTAAATATTAAATGTATGCTCTGAGTCTGGACCATGCACTCAGCACTTGTGGCTAAGTAGAAAGGGCTTAGTTTTTAGTTTTTATTGTTAAGACCAATTTTGTGAAAGAAACTGTATTACTTCCTTGTTATTTTACTTTCAAGACTTGTGTTTATGTCCTTAATCTACTTTGTGGTGTTTTACTTTGTTTTCTACCATTAAGCCATGTGTCCAGCCCTCTCTTACTTTTTGTTATTTTTGTTTATTTGATCTTTGTTTTTTTTCCTTTTAATTTTTGCAGCAAGTCCTAACATGTTGTCTGAGCTGGCTTGAACTTAGGCCCACACAAGTTCTTTTTGTTTTGTTTTGTTTTGTTTTGGGCAGGATTTCTCTGTAGCTTTGGAGCCTGTTCTGGAACTAGCTCTTGTAGACCAGGCTGACCTTGAACTCAGAGATCTGTCTGCCTCTGCCTCCTTAGTGCTGGGATTAAAGGTGTGCGCCACCACTGTAACGGAAAAATTAAAAATGCTGCAGGATCCCTGGCGGCAGCAGGCAGCAGAAATGCTGTAGGTCCCCAAGCAGTGGTAGCAGGCCATGTGGTGGCAGGCAGCAGGCCCTGAGAGCAGCCAGTCCCAGGCAGAGACAGCTGCCAGTCCCAAGAGGTGGCTGGTCCCAGGCAGGGAGATACATAGGGGGTGGGCAAGAGACACAGACATGGATAGGCACGCCATGCAGAGTGAGGTTGGATATTTATTTAGTGGTTATGGAAGGGAGGGGAGAAGGGGAGATGGAAGGTGCCTCTCCAAGAGGGAGACAGAAAAGAGAGACTAAGGCTGCAAACAGGAAGGAAGACCTGCCTGCCTCAGTGGATGGGGGGAGGGAGTGACTTCTCTCTTAAAGAGACAGAACAGACCATTACAACCACCACCCAGCGACAAGTCTTAAACTTGAATCCTCCTGCATCAGACTCCCAGGTATCTGGGATTACAAGCACGTGCCCCCACTCCTGGTGAGTTGAGTTTTGTGCATGTAGTGTCAGGAGTCTTAATTTTATATTCTGTTTTGTAGATACCAGTTTTCCATGGGTTAAAATAGAACTATTTTGCCCCTTTATGCAATGAATAGCCATGTATTACTGATAGCGGTGTCACTATTCATTTATGTTTAGGCAAATCAGAGAAATAAACTTAGTCTCAACATCATGCCTCTGTTTCCCTGGACCCACTTCCTGTACCGATAATGTGCACCAGGGGTTTGTTAAGACAGTTAGACACCCTCACGAGTTCTGGAGTTAAGAAGTTTACTTAAGCCCCATAGCCCTGCAGTTAGAACTGATGAAAATAGCAACCCACGAGGGTTAGCTAGAACAGAAGGGAAGGAGGCACCAGCTAATTAATAAGAAATATCAAATGTATTCATTGCTTAAGTGGGTTTTCAAAGGAGCTGTATTGCCTCTGTTCAGTGGTCACCACGCCCTGCACACAGTCACATTTCTGTTGGTTACTTAGGGTCATTGTTGGTCAAACAATTTGGCAGCTAAGAAAGCTGAAGGTGAACGGAAGGAGAGAGCATACCCAGAAAGTACCAATCTTTCTCTTACCACATCTGAGTAAGAGAACTGCCAGTGTTTTGCTTCTGCCTTCCAAGTTTCATCAGATCCTCTTCTAGCCACCCTAACACTGAAAAATATAGGGAGAGAACTTAGGAATTCATAACTCTAGATTAAACAAGCTGAACAGGCTCTAACCACAAGTACTTAAACCTGACCTGATTTCACTGCCCAGACATTAGGCTTTAAGTTATGACTCAGGCCAATCTGACCATAGTCTCACTGCCTCATTCTGTAAAGACAGTCATAACCTTAACATTGCACTTCCTTCCATTTTTAAGGGACTCTTTGTTTGAGGTTCTACTGTGTATGTGCTTGGAAAAGTAATCAGCAGAAACTAGCTGTGCTTACAAGGATCTTATAGTGGCCATGCTGATTTGAGTGAGAATGATCCCATGGACTCATATGTTTTAATGCTTGGTCCCCAGTTAGTGGAACTGTTTAGGAAGGATTGGGAGGTGTGGCCTTGTTTGAAGATGTCTCCACTTCTCAGAGGGATGTTGTTACTTCTCTGCTCTACTCCACTCTAGTGAAAGAAGGTCTCACCCAAGCCTCATTCGAGAGATTTATTGGAAGGGAAGAATCCAGGAGGGTGCCTGGCTCTGCCATGGTAGAAAAAGGCAGCAACAAATGGAACAGGCACAGGGCTTATATAGGACTTCTTAGGGGCAGAGTTTTCCAGGGTGAAGATTTTCAGGGTTCGAATTGGTTGGATTTCAGTTCCTGAACTTGAACAAGCTCAGAGATTGGCTGGATTTTGTGTTCAAGGATTGATTAGTTTTTGTACTGACTTGGTCAGGGGCAGAGTCTGTTTCTTAGGCTCTTGTTTCAGGGCCAAAGCATGTTTCTTTCACTGGTCCTTTTAGCCTTTGACTCTGGTTTCAGAGCCAAGGTGTATTTTCTGGCCCTGTTACTCTACATTATGTCCACAGGACAGCAATTCAAAGCACTTGTCTCTGTCTTCTGGCTCTTACATTCTTTCTGACTCTTCTACATTATTCCATGTGTCTTGGGACAAAAAACATGGTTAATAAAGTTCTTCTGTTTAAGACTGAATATTCTATTTTATTCCTGTGGGTTTGAGTATTTTGGGGAGCATTTTGCTTTATTTTTATTACATCCTGGATTGAGAACACTTCACTCTCATTATACATGCTGACACTTTAAGAATACAGTGTGGCAGTTTTGGTGGCACATGCCTACAGTCCCAGCAATAGGGAAGGAAGCATAGACAAGAGTTTCATGGAGGCTAGGCCAGTCTAGGCTGCATAGCAAACTTTCTCTAGACAGAGATAGAGAATGAATTAGTGTTAGATAACAGAAGGATTACTTGCACAAGGCTTATGTTATGATCTCCCCCAGACCAACAGCAGAACTTCCTTGTGGTCTGTAATTGACAAGGATGTTTGTGTTCTTTCTGGCCGGTGGTTTTCCACAGAAGCAGTAGAGGTAAAAAAGGCTTTAGCTTGGGGCAAAATAAAGGTTGCTGTTCTTGCACCTGAAAAGAAGCCTCTGTGTCTCAATCCCTGCACCCCCGCCAGTCTCGGCATCCAGGCTGTGCTGGGCACACAGTTTAGGACTGGGTATGATCCTTAATGTACAAAATTTATATATGAACTCACTCTCAGGACAGGCATTTTGAGACCAACAATGAAAATGAGTAAGTCTACAAATCTGGCTTGCCCCCTTGGACCCACTCTTAGTCATGTAGACAAAGCAGACCATTTTCTTAAGTGTTTAAATTTGGTAATAGGAAGCAAAGACTGTTTCTTATCTTGTTCCTGTCTTCTCTATGGAGGAGACATTAATTTGGCAGATACAGAGGATAGTAGTAAAATGTGAAATATGAGATGTGTGAGACTATTCGAAATGTATTTTGTTTTCAGTTTCAGGTTACTTAAAATTTTTTTGCATTTACTTCTCTGAGATAAGGTCCTACTAGGTAACCCATGTTAGACTCCTAAATCCCTATTTTAGCTGATCCTGTTGGCTCAACCTCTCAAAAAGTTAGGGCTGTAGGCATTTACCACTTAGAAGTGTCTTGTTTGGTTGCTTGCTGTTAAATTACATTTTCTTTTTTTTTTTTATTGAGTCCAGTGGCACCATGACATGTGTTGCGGTGGCTAGTCTTCATTGTCAACTTAACCACATCTGGGATTAACTAAAACCAAAGCATCTCAGTACAGCTCTGAAGCATTTTTCCTAATCGAATCATTTGAAGTGGGAAGAACCACCCTTAATCTGGACTTTGTGTTTTGAGACAGGGTTTCCCTGTGTAAGCCTAGAACTCACTCTATAGATCAGGCTCATCTCAGACTCACAGATCCACCTGCCTCTGCCTCCTGAGTGCTAGGATTAAAAATGTCCACCACCATTGTCCAGCTTAATCTGGATATCCACCTTAAAGGACATGGAAGGACATTTTGATCTTTGCCTGTTTTCTCACACTCTCACTGGAAAATCCATCCTTCACTAGCATTGTAACCTCCTTCTTCAGGATTCCAACATGCACACGCACATGTGTGTATGAGAGAGAGAGCGCCTTGACTAATAAGTTCATGTGTGTCACAGGACTAGTTGTACCAATGAGCTCATTCCTTCTACAATCTATGTTGCATCTTCTTGCAGCTTGGCTTATCTGGGATGGGCTCTCAGCAGTCTTTTATATTTATCTACTCCTGTTGGGGTGGGACTGAATCTAGTCAATTTCAGGGAGTTCCTGAAACTATTTTGAGTTGTTTACTTCCAGTCTTAATAAGTTTCCCTGCAGGATGGAATGTTTCACTGGGAGGAAATCGCTACACAGCTACTATGGAATGGAGACAGGTGGAAACAGTGAGGGCTATACAGTGAGACCCTACCTCAATAAATAAATAAATAAAGCACAAAAGAAAGCAGTTCTGCCATATGCTCCAGAGTAGATGGACTTTAAACTAGAAATGTGTAAAGTAGCATCAAGAAGATCTGCTTTTGCTGTTGATGACTACTTCTGGTACATCATAGAAGTAGAATCATACATAAGCACATCACGTTGCTGGGGACCAGGCCCAGGCTTTTTCCGGCTAGACAAGCACTCTTCTAATCAGTTACTCCCAGAACCTATTTTTGCTTATTTCTATTAAGTTTTTTGTTGTAATTGTTGTTTTGTTTTGTTATTTGGGGTTTTTTTGTTTTTGTTTTTTTGTTTTTGTTTTGAGACCGGGTTTCTCTGTGTAGCCCTGACTGTCCTGGAACTCACTTTGTAGACCAGGCTGGCCTCAAACTCCAGAGATCCACCATCTCTGCCTCCTGAGTGCAGGGATTAAAGGCATACCCAACTAATTTCTATGAAGTCTTTATCTGTCCTGATATGGTTAAGAATGGATTAATGGGGCTGGAGTGTTGGCTAGGGCATGGAGGAGAGGTTATCTACAGGACCACAAGCAAGTTACATAGCTGTACCTCTGAGGAAAATGCCTTCCCATATTGCACCACTAACCCCCATAGTGTTGGCTGAGCTTTGGTGGGTTTGATATCCACGTCCCATTTGCTGCTAAGCACTCACTCAATGACAGTTTATTCTCATCACTCCAACCTGTTATGAGTCTTCAAAGAAACTATTGCCCTCTAAAACAAGAAGCTTCTCTGACCAAGGCTGAGTGTAGCACTAGACTCTGAATATAAAGATAAATAGTGAGAAGACAACTTAATACTATGTCCAGTTAGCAAAGCAGCAATAGAAGGAGACCCTGCACCCGCCCCATGACCCCACAGCCGTGGGCTTTCAACTGGGTTAGAAATACAAGGAATAGATTTCCTACTGTAGAGCAGGCCTCAAATCCAGTAAGAAAGGGATTACTACCATTGCTGTTTATTTTTTCTTCATTAACACACAAGAGCCTCGCTGTGATATATTCATACAGTATTGTTCTGGTTCCCATTCTATTTCTCTGACAAAATGCGATGACAAAAGGCAGCTTAGGAGACGAAAAGATTTAATTGGCTTATACTTCCAAGTCACACGCCATCACTAAGGATGGTCAAGACAGAACTGAAGCAAGAGCTGAAGCGGACACCGTGGTGGAACGCCACTTACTGGCTACCAGGCTCATCCTTAGGTGGCATCCTTATAAATAAAGCCTAGGTCCCCCTGTCCAGGGAGTGTCACCACCCACAGTGAACTGAGCCTCATACATCAATTAGCAATCGAGACAATCCCACAAAAACCCAACCACAGACCATCAAAAACAATTAAAGAGAGTTTTATTTTTCAGGTGATTCTAGGTTATGTCAATTGACAGTTTGTAGTACAATTAATAAAAACCAAGAGACAGAAATTGGGGTTCAACCTGAAGGTCATAAAAGCAAAACAGCCAGCCACTGGCTCTTACCTCTTCCTCCGTCCAAAATGCCGATCCTGCCTCCAGGAATCTCAGAATGAGACTGACTGAGAGCTGTCTCCTCCCGTCTTATATTCCTCTCTAGGGCTGATATTAAAGGCATGCACCACTACCACCCGGTTTCTATGGCAAACTAGTGTGGTTATTGGGATTAAATGTATGTATCACCACTGCCCGATCTGTAAGCTAATCAGTGGGACTGTTTTACTCTCTGATCTTTGGGATAGCTTTATTTATTAAGACACAAATGAAAGCCGGGCAGTGGTGGCGCACGCCTTTAATCCCAGCACTCGGGAGGCAGAGGCAGGCAGATCTCTGAATTCAAGGCCAGCCTGGTCTACAAGAGCTAGTTCCAGGATAGGCTCCAAAGCCACAGAGAAACCCTGTCTCAAACCCTCCCCCCCAAAAAAAGACACAAATGAAATATCACTGCAACAGTTAATGTTCACAAGGACACAGTTATACCATTACACCCCAAATGCTCCTGCCAGTACTTCTTCCTCTCTTCTTGCTAGTCCCTGGGACTCTGAAATAGTCCCTCCTGCTTTCATGCCACATATTTTCTCAGAACTTTTAGTTCTCTTGACAGATATAAAGTAGGGCTGGAGAGATGGCTCAGAGGTTAAGAGCACTGACTGCTCTTCCAGAGGTCCTGAGTTCAATTCCCAGCAACCACATGGTGGCTCACAGCCATCTGTAATGAGATCTGGTGCCCTCTCCTAGCCTGCAAGCATACAGACAGACAGAACACTATATATATAATAAATAAATAAATCTTTAAAAAAAAGATATAAAGTAAAAAAATGAAAAAATAAGAAAAAATCTTTGCCAAAAAACTTTGGTAGTTAAAAAGGAGACCAAAGTCCCTGTCCTATAGTCAATTAAATTGTGTCCTTATTGTAAGACACACAGGACTAGCTTATGTGAGCGACCAGGACTCTGCTAGGTTTTTACATTTCTGCTAGGTTTAGGGGTTTGTTTGTTTTGCTTTGCTTTTTGTTTTTCCAAAGATGAGGACATATTTAAAGGGGGAAATGCTTTTAAGACTTTTGAGATCTTTCCAAGAGGTAGTGGCACATACTTTTAATCCCAGCACTTGGAAAGCAGGAGCAGAGGGATCTCAGGGTTCAAGGCCAGTCTAGTCTGTACAGTGAGTTCCAGGATAGCCAGCGCTAAACAAAGAAACCCAGGGAGGCGTGGGGGCTCTGTGGGGATCTTAGGGGCTTTCCAGAATCATTTGACAATCAAAAGGATTTGATATTTTATCTTACTAACATTCACATTTAAATTAGATATATTCCATATTTTGTAAGTATTTTAACACTATATTAAGAGACATATACCAGGCCTTTAAGGTGACTTAGCAGGTAGGCGTTTGCTGCCATGTTTAATCTCTGGGACCCTCAGTGTAAGGAGATAATCAACTCCTGTAAATTGTCCTTTGACCTCAATATATTTACTCACACATGTAGAACACACATACAAACATCCACCATAACTAAATAAGTGTGAGCCAGACATAGTGGTATATACCTTTAATCCCAACACACAGGAGTCAGAGACTGGAGTAAGTCTGAGCTTAAAACTAGCCTGGTCTATATGACAACTTTCAGAACAGCCAGGGTTTTGAGAAAGACTCTGTCTGAAATATAAATAAGTAGAAAAAAGAAAACAATAAATGTATATCCTATGAACTACAAGATCAAAACAGGAGAGTATTTTGAGACAGATAACATATAGCCCAGAATGGCCTTGAACTCATTTTATAGAAGAAACTGGCCACGAATTCTTGGCCCTACTGCCTCTACCACTGGGTCCTGGGATTGCAGGTTGGGTTACTACAGCCACTGTCTGTGGTGCTGGGAGCTGAACCTGGGCCTCGTGTGTGCTAGGTGAGCACTTTGCCACTAAGCTACACCACCACCCTGCTTAGTTAACTTCAAACTGGTAAATGAATCAAACTAAATATCATGTACACAAGTTTTAGAAAAGAGCTTTGCTACTTTTCTTACTGCCCAAATAAAATCTTTTCTTCAGAAAAACTGATCAACACTTAGCGCAATTTTGATAATGTGTACCCTATTAAGTTTTGGTTTTGCGATATG
This sequence comes from Ondatra zibethicus, assembly GCA_004026605.1. NCBI lineage: Eukaryota > Metazoa > Chordata > Mammalia > Rodentia > Cricetidae > Ondatra > Ondatra zibethicus. Next base: position 50,735 of record PVIU01002517.1, on the reverse strand, counting down.
ATTTCACTGCATAGGCCTCCCAGACTCAGCACTCACTATACAGACCGGGCTGGCCTTGAACTCATAGAGATCTGCCTGCCTCTGCCTCCCAAGACCTGGGATCACTTTGTCCACCCCTGTTGGGTCCCTTGAGGACAGGCCTTCGCACCCCCACTTGATCTGTTTTGGGCTCTTGTGGTTGGTTGAAAACAGGAACAAAAACAGGAACAATCTGTTGTTTTCAGCAATGTTTCTAAAGATGTTTACCCCTAAGCCATGTGAGTTGCGTTGATGAGCTTCCTGCTTTTGCTGGCTCGGCCTCCCCTGCTGAGGGCTATATATACTGTGTGAGAAAGTAGAATAAAGGCTTGTCTGCAGAACCTGAAGTTGTGCTATGTGTTAATCACGACGTCCCTCGCTCAGAAGAACTATAGTTACCGTGCTGGCATGGCACGCCCCCTTGTAATTTTGTATTCTTTGTGCTGACATACTATTGGCTACTAATAGAGCCAGTCAGCATCTGCTCTGTCATATCTGCTGGCATAGTTACGATTTCTATTGATGCGCTAAAGCACTATGGTCTAAACCAGCGTGGGAAAGGAAAGGGTTTAAGCTTCCAGCTCCACATTAGTCCATCACTGAAGGAAATCAGAGCAGGAACATGGATGAAAATCCAATGAAGAGGCCATAGGGGAATGCTGCTTGCTTTTCTATAGCACCCAGGACTACCAGGCCAGGGGTAGCACCACCGACATTGAGCTGGGCCCTCCCACATCGACCATCAATCAAGAAAATACACCACAGGCTGATATGGTGGGGCATGTCCTCTTACGAAGTTTCCACTTCACAAGTGACTGGCTTGTGTCAAGTCGACATAAAACTAGCCAGCACACTCACCTATGGACTCTGACATACCACATGTAAAACTAGCCAACACATTTACCTATGGGCACTGACATACCACATGTAAAAATTAGGTTTTTGCCTGGTGTGGCCACACATTTGTAATCCCAGCGCTTGGGAGGCTGCAGTAGGAGAAGGGCAAGTTCAAGAGCAAGCAGAAGATCCTGCCTAAATAATTTAATTCTAGCTGCAGAATGTTTGTGCTCTGCCGCTCTTCACCCAGCCTCCGTCCCCCTCAGTCTCCTGAGCAGCTGAAGACATTGGCATGCACCATCACACCCTGTCCTTCCCAGTTGTTAATACCTCATGAACTCATGAATATGGGCCCGGTACACAGCATCACTTCTACCCTGTCTTACCACACCAGGGAACTCAGTTATCCTTCCCACATGATTTCTCCGTCACTTTGCACCTTCTAGTGTTGAAGAACCTCCTCTAAGTATAGCAGCTCATGTAATTTGATACTTACTATTGATTGGGACCTATTTTGTGAAGTTACAAACTAAGCTGTAAGTTTTTGCCAGAGAAGGAGACAAATAATTTCTTGCCTGTAGAAAGATTTAATACCTCCTAGACTTTGTCTCAAATCTTGCAGATACATTGTTGTTGTTTTGCTCAAACTTACCAAGTAGCCTAGGCTGGCCTAGCACTCCTGATCCTCCTGCCTCCAACCACCAAAAGTGCTTTTGATTCCAAGTGTATGCCACCATGCTCCCTGAAAATGTATTTCTGTGTCCCTTTCCAGGTGGATTTGTTCTATACTTCTTTAAATCAACTGACATCAGTTCACTAATGAATTAAACTATTGCCTTTGGCACATGCTCATTCTATATTTGTAGGAAAGCTGTATTTTAAAAACTGTATACTTAAAGGACTAGAGAGATGGCTCGGCAGTAAAGAGCACCAACAGCTCTTCCAAAGAAGCCAGGTTTAATTCTCAGCACCCACATGGCAGCTCACAACTGCCTGTAACTACCTTTCCAGAGGATTCTGCATCCTCTTCTGGAACCAGGAACACGCTCTATGCAGACAAAACACTGTGCGCAAAGATCAGTTCAATTTAAAAATAATACTGTGACATATATCACTAGCTCCTTTGCTTTCTCTGTTCCCTTCTGTGCTCCCCACGGGCATCCTAGAACACCAGTCATGCCATTCATTCCCTTCTCTGCTGAAACTGCCAGCCAGTCATCAGCCTGGCATTCACAGTGTTTGCCACTGAGCAAGGTAGCCTTCACAACTCCTCATCCAAAAAGTCTCATTTTTGCCTAACAAAAAGAGTCCTTAACAATTTCTTTAACAATTTGTCATTTTAATATGTCTCATCTGAATTGCTTTCTTTGTCCTTTCTCTTATTTAAGCATTTCTTTTCCCAGACAGGCATGATGAATTTTGAGTGTAATCCTAGAATTTAGGAGAGTAAAAGAGAAAAGGATTGCCATAAATCCAAGGTCAGTCTAGTTTTTTTTTTCCCCCTCTGTGTAGCTTTGGAGCCTGTCCTGGAACACGGGTCTTGTAGACCAGGCTGGCCTCGAACTCACAGAGATCTGCCTGCCTCTGCCTCCCGAGTGCTGGGATTAAAGATGTGCGCCATCACAGCCCGGTTTAAGAACCTATCACAAGCCGGGCGGTGGTGGCGCACGCCTTTAATCCCAGCACTCGGGAGGCAGAGGCAGGAGGAGCTCTATGAGTTCGAGACCAGCCTGGTCTACAGAGCTAGTTCCAGGACAGGCTCCAAAGCCACAGAGAAACCCTGTCTCGAAAAACCAAAAAAAAAAAAAAAAGAACCTATCACAAAACAATAACAACAAAAAATACAATTCCTTTTCCCTCAAGCCTGCTCATTTTGTCTCAGCCAAGATACCAGATTTTTTTTAAAAATTGATATGACATGAAGATATAGCATGTATAATAAATAAATAAATGCAGTATACACACACACACACACACACATATAATTTTCACTTGGTTCCTGGCACAGGACTTCAAAAGCCCTTTGAACTCCCAGGGAGATGCATCTTTCCTATGATGCTAGAGTGACTCATCTTGGAGCCCACGACAACCTCAGAAAGAACAACCATGTGATTATTGGATTAGGTGGTTGGGACTCTGACTCACCATAACCACTAAAGAGACCAAGGGAGCTGGAGACTGGAGTTAATCATGCGGGCCGTGGTTTCGCCAATCATCTCCATGTAGCGAAGCACCAAGAAAAACTAGACACCAAAGCTCAATGGGAGCTTCCTGGTTGGCGAACACGGTGGGCCAGGAGGCTAGTTCATCTGGACTCAGTGAGCAGAGGACACAGAAGCAATTGGTTCCCTCCTGTCCTCTCTGCACTTCTTCCAGTAACTTCCTGAGTTTTGTCCTCAATAAGAGAACTGACCACAGGGATAAGGTTTGCTGTGACTGTTGACATGGCTCCTCAGAACTGAGGCAGTTATGAGAACTTTGAATTCTTAGTCATGTTGGTCAGGTGCAGGAGCGGCAAGAGGGTTGAGAAACAAGACCCTCTCTAATAGATTCAAAAGAAGTGCAGGAAAGCAGGTTTTTGTATACCGTTCTGTAGAGACTCCAGCATAAAGAAAAGGCAAAAATGGCTACATTGTGATTCTCAAGTCCCTGATGATGAGAAATTCCTGCTCTCTTTTTCCCATTGGCTGGGATTCCAGAGTTATGAGTTCATGCTCCTCTAGCACAGGCCTCTTCCCAAATCCCCTCCCTACTGCTTCAGCAAAGCCTTACCTAATCGCTGTCCCAGTGTGTGTAAATCAGGTTGGCCTCAAACCTGCCTCAGTTCTCTGGCCTCAGCCTCCAGAACTCTGGGACTACAGGCACTCACTGTGTATGGGCTCAGTTTCTTGTTGCTCATTAAGACAGGATCTCATGTAGCCCAGGTTAGCCTCAAACTTACTAACAGAGGCTGACTTTGAACTCTGGTCTTTCCTGCCTCAAGCTTCTCAAGCAGAGGTTGTAGGTATGGTATACACCACCATGATGGCCTTTGAGAGCCTGGACCAGCTTGGGCGTGGCCTTAGGTACCAAAAAGGTATGAACTCTCGCGCACCCACATGCGCTCTCTCTCTCTCTCTCTCTCTCTCTCTCTCTCTCTCTCTCTCTCTCTCTCTCTCTCCCTCCTATCTTGCCTGGATGCTGGGTTCGTTCCTGTTCTCCATCCATGCAGGACTGTGATCTGTGAGTCCCCTCCTAAATAAAGTCTCCGTATCAGTCCTCAGTTCTGAATTAGTGTGGGATTGCTTTATTCGCGTACTCCCACCGCACCGCACTAAGAACTGAACCTCTCCGTAATCACAGTGCTTCTCCCACCTTACCAACTCATTTCCTAGCACTATTAACAAACGCCTGCGACAGATCAGCTATCAAGAGGATGCTAAAGCCGGACAGGGGTGCCCATGCCTGTAATCGCAGCACTGTTATATGGCGAGAAAGGGACCTCAGCGGGTCCTAGGAGACCCACAGTGGGTGGGCGGGTGAGAACCCGTGGCAGGTGAGAGACAGACATGCCTTGCAGATAGTACTCATTCGGAGAGGTTTTATTGATATAAAGGGAATGGATTTGTACTTTTTTATTTTTTGGTTTTTTTTTTTTTTTCGATACAGGGTTTCTCTATGTAGCTTTGAAGCCTGTCCTGGAACTAGCTCTTATAGACCAGGCTGGCCTCAGACTCACGGAGATCCGCCTGCCTCTGCCTCCCAGATCCTGGGATTAAAGGCGTGCGCCACCACCGGAGGGCCAGATAAAGGAAATAAAAGGGGCAGAGGGGAGGGGGCAGGAGTGGAGGAAGAGAAGAGGCAGAGAGAGACAGAGACGGCAGAGAGACAGGCAGCGCAAAGACCTGCCTGCCTCTACAGAGGAGCAGCAGAGGGGGTGGGGAATACGCAGAGCTTGTCACTTCTTTAAGAGGCTTTTTGTATGCACGCCTTGTCTCTTCTTTAAAGGCCTTCACGTGCCTGCATACAGACTAGTAGTTCTATTTAGATAAAGGGAATGGAGGAGAGAAGAGAGAAAGAGAAATTCGGAGAGGAAGAAGAGGCAAGGACCAACCTGCCTTTTCAGAAGAGCGCAGGGTGGGGGGAGGGAAGAGAGAGGGAGTGGGCGGAGCTTGTCTCTTAAAGGGACCTTTGCACCTCCATACAGACTCCTAGTGACATGGGTGCCATAGGACCCTGGGCTGGCCATTGTACTGCCTGAGTGTATCCTGTCAAATGACAGGGACTAACATAATGCCTAACAGCAAAATGCTAACACACTCAGCAGGCTAGTGTGGGCTAGTGAGTTCCAGACTAGAGTGGACTACTGAGTGAGATGTCTCCGAAGAAAAAGAAAAGTGGGAATTTGCTTGTGCCAAATGCTAGGGAGAAAGTGGGTCAGCCTCAGGAAGGTGATGTTAATGTGATAGAATAAAGATAGCTGTTCGGTTGGGGCTATGGCTCAGTTGGCGGAGAGTTTCCTGTTATGTGCCAGGGCCTGATTTGATCCCCAGCACCCCTAAACTGGGCGTGGTGGTACATACCTGCAGTCCTAGCTCTTGAGAGGTAGGTGCTGGAGGATCAGAAGCTCAAGGTCATCTTCAGCAGCCGAATGAGTCTGAGGCCTTCTCTCAAAACTGAAAAACAAACCAACAGAATCTGATACTGTCAGCTTGAAAAGCTAGTTTATGTAGCTAATCACGAGGCCTTGAAAACAGAGGGTGGAGTCCTATGTGGGAGGCAGAATGGTGCGTCCTCCACAGAGATTAGCTGACCTACTTTGAGTAAGAAGGCCAACCCTGACCTTGGTTCCCACACCTTCAGCTGAGTGAATGTTGACTCATGCTTGAGAAAATGAACGTAAGTCACAGGACACAACTGTCAATTTATGACAAGCCATGTGGTAACTACACTTTAATACCAGCATTTGGGAGGCTGAGGCAGGAGAAGTACTTTTATTTTGAGTTCACTGTGGGCTACAAAGTGAGGATGTGTCTCAGAAACAGAACTCCAGGATATTAGGAGAGCTAACTGAAGAAGATACTTGGGCCCACTCTCCCTGTACGACTCCAGCATAATAGGAGAGCTAACTGCAGACCGTGCTAACAGTGTTGCGGTCTTACTCTGAGCACCATCTAAGATTAATGTGCATACTCAGATTATTTGTTGGGCCACCAGCTCACAAATAGCGACAGGGAGACTATTATCTATGAAAGCTCGGCCTATAGCTTAGGCTTGTTTCTAACTAGCTCTTAAAACTTAAGTTACCCCATTTGTATTCATCTATTTCGTACCACATGACTTTACCTTTTGTCCATCTCGCACCTCCTGTTTTTTCTTCATGTCTCCTGGCTTCTCCTGCCCCTCAATTCCTCTTTTTCCTTCATTCTCTTCCCAGAAATCTCGCCTATACTACTGCCTAGCTGTTGGCTGTTCAGCTTTTACTTATACAAATCACAGTAAATACATCTTCAGACAGCGTACAAACCTCCCACAACAGATGTAATTACAATCTGTGTGGTCTTTTGTCTTTAAAAACACTGTGCCCTGAGCTTTGGGCATCAATAGTTTTCCCAAGGCACTAGCCCACTCTTGATCAATGACTAAAAATAAAGGACATTTACACTTTTAATTGGCCTAATCTTCATGTGTTTAATGTCTTGGTTATTGTAGGTTGGTAGAAGCTACAGATTCAGTATCCACAAATATGGAAAACCAACTAACTATTCACATGGTTCATACACTCAAAGGTTCATCAGAAATACTGTAAGGGTTCCAGCTCTGAGGGAGCCTGGCAATCAGGAGTCAGAATACCACAGAGTAACATGGCACGGCAAACCTCACACAAGAGATTTATTGGGAAAGACACGAGAAGGTAACTGCCTCTACTCAGGAGAGAAGAAACAAAAACTGAGCAAGAGGCAGATTTTTTTTTCTGGGTTGGGGGTGGAGATTTCCAGGGTGTCCTAGGATTGGTGGGATCTTGTGGCCCAATCTTAGGCATTTCTTTCTCTCTGTAAGGCAGAGCTTGGCCACCTGCATGTCAAGGAGCTGGAAATGGCAATTGAGTCAGTTAGAGTAGTCTTGGGGGAGGGGTCTGGCCACTCCTGCCTCAACAGACTTCAAATTATTAGTTTATGCTTACCTAGTGTTGTTTTTTTGTTGTTGTTGTTTGATTTTTTGGAGGTGTTTGTTTATTTATTTGTTTTTGAGACATCTTCTCACACTGGCTGTCCTGGAACTCGTTTCTGTAGATCAGACTGGTCTTGAACTCATAGAATCCTGCCTGCCTATACTGCCCAAGTGCTAGGATTAAAGGCTTGTGCTACTACACCTGATTGTTTAAATATATTAATCATGCACACATAGAAAAATGTACAGAGTATTGCTTTTTTTCTTAGCTCTGTCAGCTTGACACAGCCTACAGTCTGAGTGGAAAACATCTCCTGAGAAATCACTTGGATCAGATTAGCCTGTAGGAGCGTCCCTAGAGAATTGTTTTAATTGTTTATTGACAGAAAAGGACCCATTCCATTGTGGGTGGCACCATTCCCTTGGAAGGTGGTCCTGAGCTACATTAGAAAGCTAGCTAGACTTGAACCAAAGCAAGCAGTGTTCTTCCATGGTTTCTGCTTCAAGTTCCTGTCTGGACTCCTGCCCTGACTGCTTTCAGTGATGAACCATGACCTGGAAGTTCCTGCTTGGACTGCTGTCAGCGATGGACTGTGATGAACCTGGAAGTGTAACCAAATCAATCTTTTCTTTCCCAAGTTGTTTTTGGTTGGTGTGTTTTGTCACAACAACAAAAAGGAAGCTAAAACAATTTTATCCCTTAAGAATCCACTGCACAGCAGGGTGTGGTGGGATAAAACATAATCCCAATTCTCCTGGAGGCTAAGGAGGAGGAGTGTCCTGAGTTCACAACTAACTTGAGCTGCACATCAAGTCCCTGTCTCAAAACAAACACCACAGAAAGCAAAGCAAACAAATAAAAAAGGGCTACTAAAATAGTTCAGCAAGTAAAGATGCTTACTGTCCAAGCTGGCAAGTAGTTTCATCACCACAACCCATATATAGGTAGTAGAGAATCCATTCCACAAAGTTGTACTCTGACCTCCACATACATTTAAGGCAGGCATGCACACAAACACACACCATGTGTGTGTGTCCACAGGATAATAATATATAAATAAATATTTTTGAAGTATAAGCACTGTGGTGGTCTAAATGAAAATGGCCCCAGTAAACTCATAGGGAATGGCATTGTTGGAGGAAGTCTTCACTGAGGGTGGGGGTAGGGATGGACTTGGAGGTTTCAGAAACTAAAGCCAGGCTTCAGTTTAGTGGCTCACTGTCTTTTCCTGCTGCCTGGGGATCTTTGATCTCCTTCTCCAGCACCATCCCTGCCTACATGCTGCCATACTTACTACTGTGCTGATAATGGACTGAACCTCTGAACTGTAAGCCTGCACCAATTAAATATTTTCCTTTACAAGAGTTGCCATGGTCATGCTGTCTCTTCACAGCAATAGAAACTCTAACTAACACATGCACGAAGGGCCAGCTGTGGTGTCACACACCTTTTATTTCAGTATTTGGGGCAGAAACAGGTAGATCTATGGGAGTCTGAGGCAAGCTTGGTCTATGTAGCAAGTTCTAAGCCAGTCAGAAGTACATACAAGACTCTGAAGAATAAAAGTCATCCACTGAGATTTACTTTATGTCATAGTGAACTGACTTTGTGTGCAGCTAAGTTTTGTTTTACTAATGATGATAACAAAAGATTATTAAGGACAAGGTTGGCTTTTCCCTGTATGAGGTAAATATAAAGAGCTATTCATTGAAGGTGGGGGAAGCTGGGAGTATGGAGGCAGGTGGAACACAGCATTCTCTGTACTCTCTGCCCAGGTTCTTTCTGAACCTGAAGCTGGTTTCTCTTTTTTTTCAGTTTGTTTTTTTTTTAAAGCAGTGTCATTCAGAACCAACCATCTATGTAAGGTTGTCCCTGGGCTCCGTTCCCACAGAAACATGAGTGAATTTTCATGGAGCAGTTAACAGCGTGAAAGATTCTTTGCTGTGCTGGTGGGTTCTGTGCCAACTTAATGCAGCTAGAGTTATTTGAAAGGAGGGTACCGCAAGAGAAAACATCTCTATTACATTAGTATGTAGGTCGGCCTGTGGGGCATTTTCTGGTGGTTTTTTTGTTTTATTTGTTTTTTTTGTTTGTTTGTTTTTGTTTTTGTTTTTCGAGGCAGGGTTTCTCTGTAGCTTTGAAGCCTGTCCTGGAACTAGCTCTTGTAGACCAGGTTGGCCTTGATCTCACAGAGATCCGCCTCCCGAGTGCTGGGATTAAAGGCGCGCGCCACCATTGCCTGGCCTTTGTTTTTTTGTTTATGTTTTTGTTTTTTTGGTGCATTTTCTTAATTAGTGATAATGTGAGAGGGTCCAGTCCCATGTGGGTGGTGTCATCATCCATGGGTGATCTTGGGTTCAATAAGAAAGCAGACTGGCCGGGTAGTGGTGGCGCACGCCTTTAATCCCAGCACTCAGGAGGCAGAGGCAGGAGGATCTCTGTGAGTTCGAGTCCAGCCTGGTCTACAAGAGCTAGTTCCAGGACAGGCTCCAAAGCTACAGAGAAACCCTGTCTCAAAAAAACCAAAACAAACAAACAAAAACAAGAAAGCAGGCTGAACCATGAGAGCAAACCAGTAAAGAGCACTCCTCCATGGCTCTGTATCAGCTCCTGCCTCCAGGCTCCTGTTCTGGCTTCTTTCTTTGATGAGCAGTGGTGTGGAAGCCTAAGCCAGGTGTCCCCTCTCCTGTTGTTTTCTCAGGGCAATCCTAGCCCTGCCTAAGACAAGGGCTACAGCTCTGCACCTGCTAAGGTCAAGGTTGCTAGGTGTTTGTATGTATTTTTTTTTTCTGGTTTTGCTCATGATAAAAGTCTCCTTTAAAAAACAGTAAATTTCATCTCTGTGAGTTTGAGACCAGCCTGGTCTACAAGAGCTAGTTCCAGGACTGGCTCCAAAGCTGCAGAGAAACCCTGTCTCGAAAAACCAAAAAAAAAAAAAAACCAGTAAATTTCAATATGTACCATAAGTTTGGCCATGAACTCATAGTCCTCTTGATTTAGTCTCCTAACCATGGAGATTATGGGCCCGTGTCACCATGCCCACCTAACTCCTCGGTTTTGAGTCAGCCATTTCCTCCTCTAGTATGAATATCTTCTTTTTCTAGGCACTGTTTTGTTTTTATTGATTGATTGGTTGGTTGGTTTTTTGAGACAGAGTTTCTCTATGTAGCCCTGGTTATCCTGGAACTAACTCTGTAGATCAGACTGGCCTCGAACTCAGAGATCTGCCTGCCTCTGCCACCCGAGTGCTGGGATTAAAGGTGTGTGCCACCACTGCCCAGCCTTTTTAGCCACTCTTACAACAGACACAGTAGTGACTAAGTTTCTCACACAGGAATAGAACATAACTGGAACGGATGAGTATCTTTCTGGGCGGGAGGGAGAAAGGATGATACTGAATCTCATTGTCAACTTGACTGGATTTAGAACCACATAGGAGACTCCCCTTTGGGCATGAGGGCATTTCCAGAGCAGGGAAGAACCAGTATAATATAGTTACTTTTCTGTTGCTGTACTAAATACTCTGAGTAAGGCAGCTTTAGGGAAGGAAGAATGTATTGGGTCTTATGGCTCCAGAGGAATCCAACACAACGGCAAGTGGAAGGCATGGCAGCAAGAGCAGAAAACTAAGAGATTGCATCTTAAGGCTAATCATGAAGCAAGAAGGGCAATCTGAAAGTAGGTTTTAAGCACTCAAATCCAGCATCAAGTAACATACTTCCTCCAGCAGCACTGCACCATCTGAGCCTTCCCAAACAGCAGCACCGACTTTAGACCGTGTCACGTACGAGAGCTTATGGGGGGCGGGGCTGTTATGGTTTAAGTAAAAATGCTGCAGGTTCCATGTGGGGTGCACTGGCAGAAATGCTACAGGTCCCTGATGTGGCGGCAGGCAAGCAGGTCCCCAAGCAGTGGCAGTGGGCTGTGGGTCTGAGAGCAGCCAATCCCAGGCAGGGACAGTACAGTTCCCCAAGTTGCTGCCCAGGGCCATAAGTCCCAGACAGGGAGCCTTGTGGTGGGTGAGACACCTCGATGGGGCAGCCAATCCCAGGAGGAGAGACAGACAGACGGATGGGCCAGCCACAACACCACGTTGCAGTTCTCCGAAAGCAGTTGGTCCTGGGCAGGGAGCCACGTGGCAGGCAAGAGACAGATAGATAGGCAGGCCATGCAGAGTGAGGTTGGATATTTATTTAGTGCTTTATAGAGGGGAAAGGGGAGAAGGGGGAGAAGAGAAGAGAAGAGAAGAGAGAGAGAAACAGAAGGGGGTTAGGGGAAAAGTGGAGAGAAGGCAGAGACAGAAGCTGCCTCTTTGCGAGGGAGACAGAAAAAGAAGGGAATCAGGCTGGAAGCTGAAGATCAGCTTGCCTTGGCAAACGGGGGTGGGGGATGGGGGTGGGCGTGGCTTGTCTCTTAAAGGGACAAAGCAGACTATTACAGGGGCATTTCTCCTTTAAGTCACCACAGCCATCCTACAGTCAAATGCTATACAACTGAGATATGTCTCCTAGATGTGTGTGAATGTGAATGGTGCCATCCCTTGAGCTACGGGTCTAGAAGGAGGAAAATTAGAAAGTAAGCCAATCGCTAGTATTTATTTCTCTCCACTTCCTTGTGGACAAACAGATGTGAGCCTGTTTCACCTTGACTAAAGTCTGAGCTTATTTTTACTCTTTCAAAGTTGTTGACAACAGGTGTGGCTACAAACAAGAAACCCTAACCTGGAGTGTGAATACTTGGTGTTTTGGACATCAAGATGGCCCATAGAGGTGAATCTGCTCCACCCTGACCAAAGGTCAGAGAATTCATGCCTGTTCCTGCTCCTTCATTTTAAAATAGGAGTTTTGACAGAGGGAGTGGGTTGATACAGGATACTTGGTCTAGGGTGTATTCACTGCATATTCCTGCCCAAAATATCAAATGTTTACCCAGGAAATAATGGCTTGATGTCCCAAGTATTGAAGCAAGTAACTATCCTGTTGTCCTTTGTATCATGTTAAAGCAGTCTTGCCTTCTCCCCCCCTTTTGATTGGGGTATAAAAGCATATGAAAAATAAGCATGGGTGAATTCAGTGTTCAGTATTCATTGAGTTGCCCTCCTGATATTATCCTCTGTCTCTGTATTTCCTATCCCTGTTCCTCTACCTAACATTTCTGATCTAATCTAATCTAACATGCCCCCGAAACATACAACCCCATCGTGGCTGGACTGCGACAGAAGTCACCCCAACATGTGACTTATGATACTTCCTGATTGCAGACACATGGCCTGGTGTCTCACACCTACAGTGATGTCTTCCCGACCATGTGTCCTGAAACTGTGATCCCAAACAAATCCTTCCTCCCTTAAATTATTTTTGTCAGGCATTTTACATACCCACAGGAAAAATAACGAGAGTATCATTTTTTCTTTCTTACCTCTTTCTTGTAGCTTCGCAATTAACCTTTATTGCCACAGCATTTGAAAACATCCCTTTAAGCTATAGGTTGTCAAACTGAGTTCTAAGCAGTATGTGTGTACACTTCTGGGAAACAATCTTTAAAAGAGTTTGTTTAAAAGATCTTCATACCCTCCATCTTATTATTAGTTAGGAACTTGAGCTGATGTTAAAGATTCCATTTCTGTTGTGTTTTATTGGTGTTCAGGATTGAATTTAGGACCCTTGATATTCTGAGCTCCATGCCCAACTCCAGAATGGATTCCTAATGGACAAAAGATTAAGTACTGTTGAGAACAGTTCCCTCAGAATTGAAACAATCTCTCCTGGAAGTGGGAGAGCAGCTTGTGAGAATCAAGTAAACTTCACAAGTCGGGGAAAGATAAAATTTACAAGACTTACTAGGGCCCTTCCCTGAGGTTGTAGAAGCAGTAAACAACTGCTGCCTGGGGAGGGAGGAGACTGACCCACCAAGCTGCAGCTGGCAAAAAGAAAATCTGATGAACTGAGCTGTGCAGAAGGTGCTCTGACTTGACACGCTCCCTGCAAGTTGTGCAAAGAGCTCCAGGGCTGCAGTTTAGCAAGTCCCTCGTCTGTGTTGGTGTGGGCGGTTTGATGACCTAGGTGCTTCTCACTCATCCTTGCAGTAACCCCATAAAATCATTGGCTCACTAAGTTGAACTTTGGTATATTCATCTTTTGTGGATTCCTATTTTGGATGAGTAGATGTGTGTTGTGGAATATTATTTTAAGATGTGTTACATTCATTTATGCTGTGGAACATTTGTTAAATGATGCAAAGGTGTTTTGCATGTTTTATGTTGCATTTGTTTTGAGAGGCCGAGGCCCACACAAATTGAGTGAGTATGTAGACCTAGCACAACCCCTGAGCAGCCTGGCTCTAGGTTCAGAGCCAGGGATAGAAACACACCCTGAAAATGGTACCAGAGCCAGGGGAAGACACACTTTGTCCCTGAACATAGAGCTGGAAAAAAGTCCCCAGACCCTGAAACCAGGACCAAAAGAACATACTAAGCCCCTAGATTCAGAGCATACTAAAGATATTTGCCCTGGTCCAAAAATTAGAGTCAAAAAGGTAAAAAGAAACAATGAAAGAGACACAGTTTGGTCCCAGAATCGGAACCATCTCTGGCCCTGACACAAAACCAGACAATCACTGAGCAGGGAAAACAGACCAATCACTGAGCCCCTAGAGGCTTAGAATTCCCCTCAGCAGTTACTGGCAGTTGAGAATTTCCCTCCAGCCTGGAAATCCTCTTACAGCATAGGGGAAGCAAATCCCAAAACTGAAAGTCTAGAATTCCACTTACCCCACTCAGGGGCAGTCAATTGCAAGCCCAGAGGCTTGGAATTCACCAAGCCTCTTCCCCTATATAAACCCTCTCTTTTTGCCACTCGGGGTCTCTCCTGTGCTGTTACTGCTGCTACTGTCATTGCTGTTGCTACTGCCACTTTGGATGGTTAGAGGGACCTGAGTTAACTCACAATAAAGACTCTGCCTTTGTATTGGATATAGTCTTGTGGTGATGTTTTGGGAATCCAGATTGGGTGTAACAATATAACTCTGTGAAGTTGTGTTACTTTGCCTGTCTAAAACACCTGATTGATCTAATAAAGAGCTGAACAGCAAATAGCTAGGCAGGAGAGGGATAGGTGGGGCTGGCAGGCAGACAGAATAAATAGCAGGAGAAAAAGAGAAGAGGGGGAGCCAAGAATGAAGAAGAGGAAGGTGGGAGGCACCAAGTCACAGCAGACATGGAAGAAGGAAAGAATATATACAGAACTAGAGAAAGTCAAAAAAGGAAGATGGGATACTTAAGTAAGAAAAGCTGACTAGAAATAAGCCATGCTAAAGCCATGTATGCATAAGTAACAATAAGTCTCAGCATATTTATTTGGGAGCTAGTTGATGGGACCCCCAAAGAGCAAAGAGTTTAAACAAACAAAAACAACTACTACAGACGTGTGTGTGTACGCGCACACACACGTGTGCAAGCGTGCATGTATGTGTGGTCTTCCCTTCAAACAAGTACTTCAAAGTGTGGCAGTACACGTGACAAACCACGTAACTGGTGCCGCAGGTGGTACAGTTTCAGTATCAGTGAGATGGTGATGCAGAGGGGAGTGTTTACCCTCTTTAGCATGCAAAGGAGACACATGCTGATTGAGGCTGTACATTCAGAGGAAGGAATGGAAAATATCAATGGTTTCTGCATGCAGCAGCTGCTTCGTCACACTGAAGTTTAAATGCTAGGAAAAAGACAGTAGAGAACAGAGGTGGGAGAGACTGCCACCTGGCTAAAAAAAAAAAAAAAAAAACAAAAAAAAACAAAAAATCCTACTATTTACCAGGAGGTGGTGGTGCATGCCTTCAATCCCAGCACTTGGGAGGCAGAGGCAGGCAAATCTTTTTGAGTTCGAGGCCAGTCTGATCTACAGAATAAGTTCCTGGACAGTTAAAGATATTCAGAAAAACCCTGTCTCAAGGGAAAAATAAAAGCTACCGTTTGAGGTATACAAGTGAACCTTGCTAGGATTAAAGGACAATAGATTTGCACCTCAAAATGGGATTCATTATAACCAGCTGCTAAACACTGTGATCTTAGCAGGATAAAAATCCATGTTTCACATCGTATACAGAAACATTGAGTCCTGGAAACTGTAGATATTTTGTCTCATTCAAGTCTTTTCTCAACAATTTTAAAATAATTGCCCTTATACTGAAAGCAAACTGGATGAGTGAGCAGAGGGAGAGCAGTGGAAATGCACTCTTGCCTGTCAGTCACTCTGTCAAGTGCTCAAAGCCCTTTCCCTCCCCTCCCCCTTTGTACCAGTTAGCCAATCAAATTGTGAAGTTGAGCTCCCATCAGTGCAATGAGATGCAGTGACCACCTCCATCAGGGATAAAAGATGGGAACCATCTTGGCCAAGTGTGCTTGTGCTAAGGTTCGTGAAAAGCCCCATAAAGGATCATTAGTCATGTATGCAATCAGCAAAAGTGTTTAGTTAATATTCCAGCATGTTGGGGTGGCATATGTCAATGACAAGAGAAGCCCCCAGGCTCCTTTTAAACAAGACTAGAGGAGTCCCAGGAAGGGGAGGTGGTCTGGGGTCTGATTGGTGCGTTTAAATCAAAAGTTTACGAGTTTGCTATAGGATTGGTTGGTGGCTTAGAGATTAGGGTCTTTCAGCTGCAGGATGGAAGAAGCTGTCTTTAGTTCTCTTTAAGTTTGCACAAGGCTGCAGGGCACCCTCTGATTGGTTGTCCCTGGTTCCCTCTTTCCCAAGAACTGCTTGCTCAGCTCCAGCCAGTTCCAGTAAACTGAAACTGTGACCTGATCCCTGGCAAGGGCTATTAGAAACCTGTCATGGCTCTGCTCTGGCTCCCTGGTCCTCTCATGTGCTGTTTTGGGTCTTGATGCTCCCTTTTAGCCCAGAGAATTTTCTGGCTACTTTCCCTTTTGTTCATGTGTTCATGTTGTGTGGAACTAAAGTTTTTCTTTGACCCTAACACTACAGTAAGTGTTGACAGAGGTTTCTGTCCTGCCCAGTTCCTGCAGTTGTTAAGTCCCAAAGAAACACACAGAGGTCTACATTAATTATAAACTGATTAGCCTAGTAGCTCAGACTTCTATTAACTCTTATAACTTATATTAGCCCATTATTCTTGTCTTTGTCAGCCACGTGGCTCGGTACCTTATTTGGCAAGGCAGTCACATCTTGCTTCCTCTGAGTCTGGGTCATGACTGCAGACTGAGCTTTCCTCTTCCCAGAATTCTGTTCTCCTTGCCCCACCTCTACTTCCTGCCTGGTCGCCCCACCTATGTTCCTGCCTGGCTACTGGCCGATCAGAATTTTATTAAAAATAATACAAGTGACAGGATAAAAGACTATTGTCTCAGCTGGGTGGTGGTGGTGCACACCTTTAATCCCAGCACTTGGGAGGCAGGGGCAAGTGGATCCTTGTAAGTTCAAGGCCAGCCTGGTCTACAAGAGCTAGTTCCAGGACAGGCTCCAAAGCTACAGAGAAACCCTGTCTCAAAATACCAAAAAAAAAAAAAAAAAAAATCAATCATTGTCTCACAGCACTTCCCTCCCCCTTTTATTTTCTTCAAAACAAGAACTCTGAATTGAATCTCCCTTGTTTAGCTTTCTTCCTGACCATTATCCATAACAATGTGGGACCAACACTCTAAACAAAGGAAAATATCCATAGTCAATTTTTTGGGAATGTGGGCGTAGTTTTCCAGGCTACTTCCTGTTGATTGGGGACACTGATAATCTTATGGGAACCTAAAAAAAATTTAGAATTATGATCAAGTCTTGACTGGAGTATCCTGTGAGGCTTGATTATCTCAGCCAGCAGTCTTGAATCTGTTCTGGATGTAGAACTCAGACATCTGGGCCATCCGCTCCTATCAGAGATGTCTCAAGGGTTCTTCCTTGAGCAAATCTGATTTTTCTTAACCTGGAATGAATCCACAGCCTCTCATTTACTGTGGAAACAAAAGCAAAACTTCTTCTCCAAAGTAACATACCTTTTGACTTTTTATACCATTACAAATCCCATTTACATCCCTTAAAACACTTGCTTAGACTTTCACAATTTAAACTTTCATGTCCTCAGACCTTTATAACTTGCATTACACATCTTAAAACATTTCCTCAGACCTTTTATAACTTGTCTCTGTATACTCAGAACACTTTTTAGGTCATCAGAACTTGGAATATATTTAAACTTTCATTTCCTCAGACCTTGCATATACTTTACACCTTTTGTTTGTTTTTGTTTTTTGAGACAAGGTTTCTCTGTGTATCTCTCTGGCTGTCTTGGAGTGTGAACTCAGAGATCTGCCAGCCTCTGCCTCCTGAGTGCTGGGGTTAAGGGCATGTGCCACCACCACCGCCCACCACCACCGCCCACCACCACCGCCCACCACCACGGCCCACCACCACCGCCCGCTACTTCACATCTTTTTTATATCCAATCATTCACCATGAGACACAGGTGGTTATAACTGAGAACAATCATTGTAAAGCAGATTCCTTTAAAGAAAAGAATAGTAAAAAGTTACATTGACATCTGTTTTGTGAGTTTATCTCCTTTTAGGATCTGGTAGCAAGGTCAACTGTGTCTAGTCCACTCTATGAAAGTGAGGCCTGAGGCCTAATTTTTACATATGTAGAGAACTGAGAAGGCAGCAAAGCCTTAGTTGCTGCTGTTGAGCTGACAACGCTGTCACTAGCCTGGCATCAACACCATCCGAGATCTGAGAAGGATAAATTCACCTGAATAACCAGTTGGTCCCAAATCTAATAAAAATGACAGCGACTTACCAGCTGCCGGGATAATCACCCGAGGTTCTTCTGTGGTCATTGAGGGCAGAGGCCCCAGGATAACATCAGTCTTAAACTGCCTGGCCCAGAAATTCCAACAGACTTTCCTGTGGAGTAGGAACTTGGTGGATGGGCCTACCTTGTCTAGGAAAATCAGGGTAATCAACTCCCCTGTGTCTGGCCTGTTCAGAGTTTGGACACGGTCCTGGTCCGGCTGCTGGCGAGGTGAAGGGTAGTTTTACACCCAGTGGCAGGCTGTGTCACATTTAAAGCAGGCTCCGGGTGGCATTCTTCTGTGCCTGTCATCATTGGAGAAGTTTAGGGGTGCTGCCAGGAGCTAGCACTTCTCTCTACCACAAAAAGCTTTTTTATTTCAAGTAAACATTTAAAATGCCATAGTCAGCAGATCTCTGAAAGTTTGAGGACCCTCTGTCTATTAAGTGTATTGAAACCAGACAAGCTTTTGCTTGTTTCTAGTTACTTGTTTTAAGGCTTAACTTTGAAAACATACAGGAGGGTAAATAAAGCTTATTTCTGTAATTAATTACATTAGTACTTAGTGTTATGATCTGCTGGCCTGGCCTGTCACCTGGGTACCCTGATCCTTTAAGAGACAAGCCCCGCCCACTCCTACCCCCCCATACACACACACCAAGGCAAGCAGATCTCCAGTGTCCTCCAGCCTGTTCTCTCTCTTTTTGTCCCTCTTTTGAAGAGGTAACTACTGTCTCTCTCCCCTCCATCTCTCTTTTCCCCCCACTTCTACCCCCTCCCTCTCTCTTCCCCCCCCTCTCCTCTTCCCCTTCCCTTTCCCTTCTATAAAAACCACTAAATAAACTCTATACCCAAAATCTCTCTGTTTGGCATATCTGTCTGTCTCTCACCCGCTGAGATCTCCCACCCGCCAAGGGGACCCCCAAGGCTTCTGGGGACCCACCATGACCCCACTGGGCCTTGGGTGACCCACCCCTGCCCCTTGTGAGACCAGTCTCCCACCACCATATCATTAAAAAAGAATATCACTTAGCATGGCTAGAAGTGTATTCTGAGGACATTAAAGAATCTGATCACCTTTAAGCTGACTGATCATTAACTTGCATGTCTTATAGTTCACCTTTATGGAATATTGCAGGTTTTTATTTGGCTTAGTTTATTCAAATAACAAAGAATAATAAAAAAGAAGTTAGATAACTATTGCTGTGAACCTGAGTAGACTTAGGAATTTATAAATCTTGATTATTTTATTTACTACCTTATTTATCAAACATATGTTGTTACTTTTCTAAATTTCTAGAACCTTGGTGTTAAACAGTTAACAAAGGCCTAAGTAGTTAAGTGTAAATCTCTAAGTAAGCTTCAGTTAATCTGAGTAGACCTTTAGAACCTTTAAAATTGAATCATCATATATAGTTTATTCTAAACCAGAGTTGAATCAAATATATAGTAGCAAATGGAGCCTTAAATTTTGTCATCATACAAAAATCCATACAAATCCAAAATATTTGAGACTTGTTCTGCTTTCTTAGTCTAAAAGGAGATACAGTGATAAACAGAGAGGTCATTAGGACTAAGAAGCTTTTCAGTTGTCATTCTGTGTCCTGTGGTTATCTGAAGATGGTGGTTATGTCACATGTATTCTTTTTTTTAATTTATTTATTATGTATATAGTGTTCTGGGCATCAGATCTCATTATAATGGGTGTGAGCCATCATGTGGTTGCTGGGAGTTGAACGTAGGATCTCTAGAACAGCAGTCAGTTCTCTTAACCTCTGAGCCATCTCTCCAGCCTGTCACATGTATTCTTTAACCTAAGTAATGATGGCTACCAGCTGCTTACATCTTGATGAGGTCATTGGCCAAGATGGAGGAGAGCCACAAGGTTGCTACTTCAAAACATCTGTTTTCCTTGTAGATCATTTCTTTAAATGGGAGTTGAATCCAAATTACACACACACACACACACATACACACACACACACACAGAGTTCAATGCAAGTTACATACACATATACACATAGTTGAATCATATATTATATATATACATACATATATGTACATATACATGTATAGTTTTTAGCTTTAAATACATAAGCCTTTTATGTTTAAAGCCAACCTTTGTTACAGATTTTATAGATGTTAAACCATACCCAATGCATTTACAAATCCTGAGATAGAGTTTACAGCATAATCTTAAGAGATTTTTTTTAAGAGCAGAGTACAAAGAAACCATAGAAATAAAAGATTTTTAATAGTGGAAAGCAGAGAAAGTGTAGACCAGAGCGAGTTTAGATATATTTGTGGATCATTTGTCTGTGCAGTAGCAGATTTATGATTTCTGAGAATTTGGAAATCAAGTTCACCAGTTTTTGGGGTGGGGGGCATTGATCTGTACTGAGGCCAAGCTATTCTAATAAAATCTGAGTCTGGAGGAAAGGAGAGAGTTGTAAAGGACTCTGGGGAGGGCATTATCCAATAAACTCCAGAGGGGTTGAGAGCCAAAGCTGCAGGACTGCTTCAGAAACATCCAGGAACTCCACCCAAGGGAGGGGGCCAGTATCATAGAAGCCAGGAAGCTGCAGGATGGAGCAGGGAGTTTCTAGGAGGAGGAAATTGGTAAAGTTTAGACCTGGGAAGTCTCTCTCTCTCTCTCTCTCTGTCTCTCTCTCTCTCTCTCTCTCTCTCTCTCTCTCTCACACACACACACACACACACACACACACACACACACACACACGCAGAGAGAGAGCGAGAGAGAGAGAGAGAGAGAGAGAGAGAGAGAGAGAGAGAGAGAGAGAGAGAGAGAGCGCAGGCAGTTCCAAGTGGGAGGAAGCAAAGGAAAGCAGGCTGCTGTGAGGGTGCAGCTCCTGATGGAGGGGAGAGAGAAGAGAAGGGAGATGTCTGCGTGGGTGCAGCAGGCCACGTGTCCAGCAGGCTGCAGGATTAAGAAAAGCACATAGGTGCCCACGTGGAGGGCACAGCAGGCCAGAGCAAAGCGGCGCCCGATGAATCAGGCTCTAGAATTTGGAATCAAATTCACAAACGAAGGATCAGTACATAGCTAGGGAGAGTTAGATCAGCAGCGCGGGTGGGAGTGGGCACTGCACGGGGAAAAGGGTGTGTGCACACTGCAGCTAGCTTTTGTTTTTTCCCTTCCTGCTAGGTACCGATCCATGTTCCCACTTTGCAACATACTTACAGATCTGTCAACCATAACTTAAGCAAATAAATCTGGAGCCTTTCAGGTTAGGTGCCTACAGAGGCTGGAGGTTTTCTATGGATGACTTCTTTCCCATAGGTGAGGAAAAGGGGAAGGTCCAAGGCCTGAAGTCCAAGCCCTCCCACTCAGGGGAACTCAAGGAAGAAGACACAAGCTGGTCTGTGGGTTCACACAGCACTGGACAGGGGTCAGAGCTGTCCTAAAAGCCTTAGGAGACACAGGGCCTGGCACCAGAACTGTCAGATGAAGCCAGAAGGTAAAAAGCAAGCTCAAAAAAGAAGCTTCACTGAAGGGAAAGGGTCAGAGGCGGCACCTCTGTCTGAAGAGTACCAGGGAAGCATTTATGCCAACTGAGAGGAACCACTCACCAATTGCCAGTGGTGAGTGGAGGGCCAAGTGATCAGTAGGCCAGAAGGTGGATATGTTGTGGGTGGACTGGAGAGAAGGGATAGGGCAGGGTCTTAGTGCAGTTTAGACCCCAGGTAGGGAGCACAGGCACCAGGGTGTCCATCCGCATCATCAACACCAATGTTACGGTTCAGCAGCACAAGAGTAACTGGGCAGATTGGGGCCAAGGAGTGCCACAGAGATCACACCCTGCAACAAATATTACAGGAGATTTGTTGGGGGGAGCAAAAGTCTCCCTCTGAGTGGGGACAAGAGTGGGGGTTGCGGGGAGGCCCCTGGTTCCTAACTGATGACAGTGGAAAGGCATGGCAGAAGATTGAACCTAGTTCTGGAGTGTGGTGACTCTTAGCTGACCAGCAGGAAATAGACCAGATAAACAGTGCATTCCTCAAGATACGCACAGTTCTTCAAAATTAGTTCCAGACATGCTCATGGGAGATGTTGCTCAAAGAGGAACTTCTGAGACAGCAAAACATAAGGTAATGTGTTAGCCATCCATGCCGTCATAACAAAACATAAGGTAATGTGTTAGCCATCCATGCCGTCATAACAAAACATAAGGTAATGTGTTAGCCATCCATGCCGTCATAACAAAACATAAGGTAATGTGTTAGCCATCCATGCCGTCATAACAAAACACCTAATGGCAAAGCATCACAAGCCATGATTCTGCAGGCTAGGATTTCCCAATGAGGAAGTCGCAGACTTCATCTCTCCTGAGACCTCAATTCTCTGTTTTCTGGTGAGCGTATCCTTAATGTGTCTCCTTGTGAGCTGTCTTCTGTGTACATATTCCTGCAGTCTCTTCCTCTTGTAAAAATATCAGCCATGTTGGACTTGGTACTCACCTTTATGCCCTCATTTAACCTCAGTCCCCTCGGTAAAGCTCCAAAAAGCAGTCACATGGGGGTGGGGGTTAGGGATTCAACTTGGTTCTTCTCCTTCTTTCCTTCCTCCTTCCCTCCCTCCCTCCCTCCCTTCCTTCCTTCGTCTCTTTATTTCTTCCTTTTTCTGAGTACCTCATGTAGCGCAGGCTGCTGACTACTCAGTATGGCACCTTGGATGGCCTTCAAGTCCTGATTCTTCTCACTCCACTTCCTAGATGCTGGGATCACAGGCAAACATCACCACATCCTGCTTCAACATGGGGATGTTTGTGTGGGAAGTTGACTCCACAGATGAAAGTCCTTGGGGCACAAACCTGACAACCTGAATGGCGAGCACTAGAGTCCTGTAGACAGGAAGCCCCGTGCTGTCACACACGTTTGCAATCTTACTTCCTCTAGAATGAGATGGGGGCAAAGTCAGTCTAGTTGCCCAGAAGCTCACAGCCCCACTAACCTAGACAGTGGAATGCGAGGCCCTGCCTCAACAACAGATGGAGGCTGGGCTAGCCTGCTTCAAACTCACTCCTGGCGGTTGCCTTCACACTTCCATTCTTGGGCTTTGGTGTGCGTGCACACACACAGGGGGATTTTGAGTGGACCCAATTTAGACACCAACAAGGACAAAAAACAAAGGGCTCTAACAGGCCCAAACATGGCAACCATGTTGCTCTCAGGTCCTGCTCTTCCCCTGCCCTGTCTTTTGTGTTAAACCACTGTACTTCCCACTAGGCTCCTTATTTGGTTTCTTCCTCATGCCTGACTCCTTCCTGAGGCTGGCCACCATGGTTCAGCTATCAGAATTCTTTCTTTGGCTACACTGACTACTGTCCAATCAGGACTCGCCAACTCATCCTAGTATGGACCTCCCCCTTTGGCTTCCAAACCACTGCTGCAGAGCGACCTGCTGCTGTCTCTAGCCAGCCAACCTTAATCAGCCACCCCACCTAGCCTGGCTGGCTGGCTTTATAAAGGATCTCTTTGTGTTGGAAACTGGTGTTAGGGTGTGGTGTGTGCCTAATACAAAGTCCAGAAGGGAACAGCCTGAGATTCGAGATGCAAAGGTCTCTTAAATAAATGAATGAATTCCATAAAGAGCAAAAGACCCTAGTGTAGGTCTAACAGGTTAGTCAAGTCACGAAGTGGCTACAACGCTGAGAAGAGTGGGAAATTTCAAAGGCCCATAGCCAGTAAATATTAGTGTTTTCTCTTTTCCTTTTATCTAATTGAAGTTTTTATGTTTTTCTCTTACTTTCTTTTTTTTTATTTTTATTTTTATTTTTTTTATTTTTTGAGACAGGGTTTCTCTGTAGCTTTGGAGCCTGTCCTGGAACTAGCTCTTATAGCCCAGGCTGGCCTTGAACTCACGGAGATCTGCCTGACTCTGCCTCCCTAGTGCTGGGATTAAAGGTATGCACCACCACTGCCCGGCCTATGTTTTTCTCTTTCTTTCTTCTTTCCCTTCTTTTTGTTTGATTGTTTGTTTGTCCAGACAGGGTTTCCCTATTGTCACCCTTGGTGGCCTTGAACTCAGACACCTGGCAGTCTCTGCTAGGATTGGAGGTGTGTTCTACTACTTCTGCCCCTCTGCCTCTTACACGCAGCAAATTGTCTAGCATGTGTAAGACTGAGTGCCGGCAGTGGTGGTGCACGCCTTTAATTCCAGCACTCAGGAGGCAGAGGCAGGTGGATCACTGTGAGTTTGAGGCCAGCCTGGTCTACAGTGAGTTTTGGGACAGGCTCCAACGCTACACAGAGAAACCCTGTCTCAAAAAAAGTTTAAAAAGTAAATAAATAACTGGAGGCCACCTCAAACTATAGTCTCGGCATGTTGCCTACTAAAGGGAGGGACTTTAGGATCTGTTACCAACAATTAAGTCTTCAGGTTCCAGCAGAATTGGGATGAATGTTCAAAATCTAGGGAATCCCAAAGAATCAAGTCAACCACCCTTCCCAGAAATCCAGAGAGAGATGGTGAAGTCAAGAGAGGAGTTTGCTTCCATTTTTTTTCTATCTTTCTTTTTTCTTCTTTTTCTGTAGGCAGGGTCTCATGTAGCCCAGACTAGCCTCAAACTCTCTTTGTATACAAGGATGACTTTGAAATCCTGTTCCTCTTAACTCCTGTCTCCTAAATGCTAGGATTATTGGTGTTATCACACCAGAAAAAACAGAGGAGCCGGGAGGTGGTGGTGCAAGCCTTTAATCCCAGCACTTGGGAGGCAGAGGCAGGCGGATCTCTGTGAGTTCGAGACCAGCCTGCTTACAAGAGCTAGTTTCAGGACAGGCTCCAAAGCCACAGAGAAACCCTGTCTCGAAAAAAAAAAAAAAAAAAAAAAAAACCAAAAAAACAAAAAAACCACAGAGGTCTTGTGGGGCCCAAGGCATTCTGATCACACATAATGGGGCCCAGGCCATGCTGGGCTCAGGCTACACAGCTGCCAAGCAGGCAGCAGCACCCGGTTCCAGGAAAAGCCATTAGCTGACACCACCCAGGAAGAGACCATCAGAAGGAAATTCCTAACATGCCAACCATTGTAGATAGGATCTCCTGCCAGCACACACCCATTGCTTTTCACCCGGACACCCCTAGACAAATGTCAATCAGTCCAGGATTTTGAACCTTAGAAGTCCCTCACCCCTACCTTTGCTATTATAAAAACTTAACCCCAATTGAGCTTGGGGCTCTCTGATTACTCCAATACTTTGGACACATGGAGAATCCGAGTTTGCAAGCTTGTATAAGAATGAAGGCTCTAGCCGGGCAGTGGTGGTGCAAGCCTTTAATCCCAGCACTCGGGAGGCATAGGCAGGTGGATTTCTGTGAGTTCGAAACCAGCCTGGGCTACAAGAGCTAGTTCCAGGACAGGCTCCAAAGCTACAGAGAAACCCTGTCTTGGAGGAAAAAAAAAAAAAAAGAATGAAGACTCTTTGCTTTTACATACAGGACACAGTCTCTTAGTTGGTTTTAGGGGAATTCCGTGATCTGGGCATAACAGTCTCATCACCTAAAACCTGTCTTCAAGGCTTTGCTCATGAGCCCAGCAAGATGTTAAAGATGCTTGCTACCAAGCCTGATGACCAAGTTTAATCCCCGGGACCCAAGTGGTTGAATGAGAGAGCTGGCTCCAATTTGTCCTCTGATCTCCACATACATATACACATACCACACACTATATATGCTTAAAACAAAGTAATGATTTTTTTTTAAACACTCTGGTGGTTTGGAAGAAAATGGCTCCTATAGGCTCATGCATTTGAGTGCCTGGTCACCAGGGAATGGGACTTTGTTAGAAGAATTAGAAGGGCTAGTGCTGTGAGACAGCGCTAACGAGGTCCTCAGCGGGCAGCGGGCAACAGAAGACGCCACACAGAGAAAGAGTGTGGAGTTTTATTTAAAAGAGGGGATTGGGAGGGTAGTGGGGAGAAGGGGAAGGGAGAGACAGAGAGAGAGAGGGAGGGAGGAGAGAGAGGAGAGGGTGAGAGAATGGCAGGAAGGAATAAGAGAAGAGAGTGGGTGGAGCTTGTCTCTTAAAGGGACAGGGTACCTTCTGCCATGCAGGCAGGCAGGACTCAAGGGCTTGAAGTGTGGTGCCAGGGTGTGCCTGAATACTAACAGTTAAAAGGCATGGCCTTGTTGGAGGAAGGGGTAGGCTTTGAGATTTCAAAAGCTCAAACCAGTTCCAGTGTCTGCCTGCTGCCCATGGATCGAAATACAAAGCTCTCAGCTACTGCTCCAGCATGACACCTGTCTGCCTCCTGCTATAACATTCATGGGCTAACCCTTTGAAACTGTAAGCAAACTCTCCAGTTAAATGCATTCTTTAATAAAAGTTGCTCTGGTCATATCTCTTCATAGAATAGAATGATAAGTAAGATGACCATACTAAAGAGAAGGTAGGGAATGTCCCAGTACTACATGGGTTAGACATGGGGTACCCTCCTGGAATCCCAGCACTCAGAAGTTCAAAGTCATTCATGTTCTACATAATTAGTTCTACATGCCTGGGCTACTGACACCCTATCTCAAAAAACCAAACAAAGCCAGGTGGTAGCACACACCTTTAATCCTAGCACGTAGGAGGCAGACACAGGTGAATCTTTGTGAGTTTGAGGCCAGCCTGGTCTACAAAATGAGTTCCAGGACAACTAGGGCCATTACACAGAGAAACCCTGTCTTGAAAATCAAACGAACAAAAAAACACAAAGCAAAAATGAAGCCCCAACAGGTGATGGGGAAATAGCTCAGTTGTTAACAGCACTTCCTTCTCTTTCAGAGAATCGGCTTTAATTCTTAACACCCACATGGCAGCTAACAACCTTATGCAACTCCAGTCCCAGAGGATTCGCCTGCTTCTGGCATCATGGGCATCAGGCAAGCATGTAATACACACATACACACAGGTGAAACACTCAAACACATAAAACAAAAAAAAACCCACAAAATCCCACAGCAAGCAACAACAAAATGTTGAGGCTCATATATTTGAATGCTTAGTTACCAGAGAGTGGCATTTGAAAGGATTAGAAGGACCAAGAGGTGTGACCTTGCTAAGAGGTATTGGCGCACTCTTTTAATCCCAGCACTTAGGAGCCAGAGGCAGGCAGATCTCTGAGCTTGAGGGCAGCCTGGTCTACAGAGTGAGTTTCAGGATATGTAGAGCTAAACAGAGAAACCCTGTCTCACAAAACCCCCCAAAAAAAGAAAAAAAGAAAAAAGGGATGTGTTTTTGTTGGAGAATGTGTATCACTGAGATGTGATTTGAGGTTGCAAAAACTCAAGCCAAGCCCAGGGATTCTCTCTCTCAGCCTGTGGATTAGTGTGTAGCTCTCAGTTATGTCTCTAGCACCACACCCGCATGCTACGGTGCTCCCTGCTACTGTGCTCCCTGCTGTGATGAAAATGAACTCACTGCAGCTATAAGCAATCCCCAATTTAAATACTTTCTTTTGTAAGAATTGCCTTGGTCCTGGTGTCTCTTCATAACAATAGAATACTGACTTAAGATAGTCTTGGTTCATTTCCTTTTAACTGTGGGAAAGGACTTGAAATGGATCTTATTGTACCCATAGTCATAATACTAATGACAATTAGGAATGCCCTGTTATGAAGACCATGACACATTTCTTGTTGTGATCTAACACCACCTACAAGGGAGAAAGGGTTTATTCTGATTGACAGTTCATCATGGCAGGAAGGAGCAGAGAGAATGGAGGTGGTGCTATGAAGTGTGTCACTTGGTATTCACAGAAGACACAGACGAACATCAGTGCTCAGCTCCTTTCTCTTCCTTTTCATTCAGTCGAGAACTCCAACCCATGGGATGGTGCCACCCACATTTAGGGCGGGTCTTCCCATCTCAATTAATTTTTTTTTTTTTAGATCCTGTTCATACACAGTGTTAACAACCATCCTAACCTGTACTCTGCTCAGAAGACTGGGAGTGGACTTGGTTAATGTCCTGGTGACCTTGTCTCTCACCATGTAGTTCTGGCTGGCCTGGAATTAACTACATAGGGCAGGCTGGCCTGGAACTCACAGACACTCACTTGTCTCTCCTTCTCAAGTGCTGGAATTAAAGGCTAAAGGCATGAACCACCATACCTGGCAACACTTTTTTATGTCAGAATCTCAATCCGTCGTGTCCTAACCCCCAATCTTTTAAGTTTATTCAACACAAAACTATCTCCTCTGACTTCCATAAAGTGGCTGATCACGTCCATAACTAGAGCAGCCTCTGAATTGGAATTCAAATTGCGGAGTCAACCCAGTCTCAGCTCTCTTATCAATGCAGAGGACACAGTGCTCTTCTGTAGGTGCTTCCATCCTCCCTCACCCCTGTGACTCTTACAGGTCTGCCACCCTCTGGATGTGTGGGCAGAGGCCTTCCAGTCTCAGGACAGCTGCAGCACAGAGTGGCAGGTATGATCTCTGGAGGTGGGTGCAGGTACCAGATATTCCTGTCGGTGAGGTGCCAGTAGAAATGTCTCCAGGCAAACGGTTCCTTCAGGTAACCACTTAAGACTTGATAGACTATGTGGCCTTCATTACGTGAAGGTTGAACACCTTCTTGTCTAGCAGCTAAGGGTATTTGAGCATAGGGACACCTTTTCTGACCACCATCAATCCCTCCCGAAGGAGTTTATCAATGGCAACTCAGATATTCTTAAGCATTGCCATTGTGGGCCTATAGGGACTGAAGCAGAGGCTAGAAAGTCACTTTGAAGCTTATGATAGCCTGCAACATAGTATGTATCCAAAGATTGAGGGGGTCTCTGAAATACCATCATGGTTCAAAGTAATGATCCATGCGGGGCAAAAAGCTAGTTCAGTTCAACACAGCCTGGTAGCTGGTGTTGGTTCAAACATTGGGAGTCTGACCCTGAAGAACTTATTTTAGGCATATTTTAAACACAGCACAATCTGGTGAAAAAAAACTTCCTGGTGATAAATAACTACATTTCATGTGTGCAACTTAAGACATGAGAACGTTGAAACTCTTTATAAAGTACATATGACATTTTCCATAAAGATGGGTTGGTTCTATAGATTAACTACATGTGACATCTTTCATAAAGATGTCTCTCGATTGACACTCTCATGATAAGGGTCTGTAGGAGGATCCAGTGTGGGTCTGGGCCACACAGATAGTACAAAGTCAAAAGGCTATTAACTACTTTCATCCCCAGCCTTCTGGGTGGAAACAGTTTGTAAGTGTTTTCCTTTGTAGAGACAATACTGTGTTTAACATTCCAAATTCTCCTAGTGCTTATCTGTGAGCACAAAGACCTGTGCCTCTTATCAAAGATAGCCTTGAAATCACCTCCACCTCTCAAGTGCTAAGATTATAGTTGTACATCACTGTAGTACTGGGAATCAAACCTTGGTTAAATTTATTTATTTAGGTATTTTGAGACAAAATCTCATAACCTAGGTCTCACATTATGAATATAGAGGAGGATAACCTTGAACTTCTCATCTTCCTGACTCCAACTCCCAAGTGAGTAGGGTGGGATTATTGTGAAATCTTTACTGAAATCACCAGAGTAATATTTGTATAGAAGAAAGAGCATCTGGTGTGGTTTGCATAGCTCATTTGCTCTCGCTTAGAGCAGATATGCAAACATTGTAAGGAAGGGCACTTGCACTCCTAGAATAATGCCCATGTCTCAGTCATCATTCTATAGAGTGAATACTTGGGAGCTATTATTTATGGATAATTTACATTGGTATAGCTTTTTGTATATTGATACAAGTTCAAATTATATTTGTTATTTCTGTTTATAATATTTGTATACCTATGCAAAGTTATTCTGTCAGATTGTATACATGCATGTTTCTACCCCTATTTAGGACATTTTGTATATTGATAAAACTTTTAGGATATATTTGGTGTAGGAAGTCCTTCTGTTTATGTGTTGCTTTCATTGGTTGAATAAAGAAACTGCCTTGGCCTAGTTGATAGGACAGAACTTAGGTAGGCGGAGAAAATAAAACTGGATGCTGGAAAGAAGGGCAGAGTGAGAGGCGCCATGGATCTCCTGCCTGAGATGGACGCTGGTTAGAATCTTGCTGGTAAGCCACAGTCACGTGGCGATACACAGATTAATAGAAATGGATTATACTAAGATGTAAGAATTAGTCAATAAGAAGTTAGAGCTAATGGGCCAGGCAGTGTTTAAATGAATACAGTTTCTGTGTGATTATTTAGGGTATAAGATAGCCAGATGGCCAGGACGACAGCAGCCCGCTCCTCCTGTTACATATATTTTCATACTGCGCTATATATTATTCTTACCTCTGATCAAGATACTTATACATTGTTTACATTTTGAGGTCATGGTCCTCATTTGCTGCACATTTGTTTACAGATTATTTAATTTTCTGACATGAAGTCTTAGTCAGGCCTTCGATGGGGTTAAAGATTACTCATAGTTACCTTCCTCTTATGATTTAGCCAAGCCTATTTCTGATGCAAGACTTAGACTTAAAATAAAATGTCTACTAAAACATTTATCACGTGTTCTTTGCTTAAATTTGTTTATGTTGGTTGTAATTTTATACTTGATATCTGTTCCTGTTGTATATAGTCTTGTATTGGGTTTGAATTGCTCTATGACAAAAGGGGGAGGTGATGGTGAATCTTTCTCAACCATTTATCTTTAAGAGGTGGGACCAACTTAGGGTGTGGCTTTCTGGGACCCAGAGAAAAACACACGCTCTCTCTGTTTGGTTCCCTTGTATCACAGCTTGGACTTCTTATTCCTGTTTCATGAGTTTGTCCCATATAATAAATAAAAATATAATTGTTTTATCTTTTAGCTAGCCTGGTTATTTCATGAATTGAGCTAACTACAACAAAGAAAAACCGGTTAATAATAGAAGCCTAACAGTAGAACTGACAATAGTGGAGAGCAGCTGAGTATATTTTAAAGCAGTGTTGGATCACATAAACAGGATTTTTGTAAGAGATGTAAAAGTACACACCAATTTAAATTTGAGACTTATTGCTTTCTTAGTCTGGAATGAGACACAATGAACAGACTATTCAAAACATTTACCAGTAAGAATATGTACATATTTACATACAGTTGAATTTAAGTGTTGTACAGATATACACACAGGTTAAAACTAATTTATGTTCATACGTAACATTAACTCAAAAGTCACATGCATGTACACACACATATATTAAACAGGAGTTAGGTGAAGTGGATGCTCTGGTAGGCCCTATCAAAAGCATGTCACGTCGCAAAACACACATGTAACAGGGTCACAAAACACACATGTAACAGGGTCAGTAAAAATAATTTAGAGACAAAAACGTAAGTAAACCGTGGGACTAGGCAAGTGTAGTGCACAACGCCTGTCTGCGCTCTATGTGCTACCATACAGTTCTCGAGATTCGGGCAAGGGGCTGGAGGTTGTAACACACAAAGACCCACACACACACAGACAGAGAGACAGACAGAGACAGGGACCTCTAGACACTGGTAAGAAGCCCTTTATTCAATAGCACCATGGAGGCTTATATACCCAACAGTCAGGTGGGCCAACAGGTGAAAACCTTATCCTCTGATCCTCAAGGCAACACGTGCTCGTGAAGCACAGCTTTCAGTAACTCAAATCAGAAGGAAAGGAAAGATCTTTAACAGGGAAGAGCAGCTGGAGGCCAGGACTCCAAATGATCCCAACAGGCAAGGAACACCTCTGTAAAGATGGCAACTTGGTTACCGGCCCTGCCCTTAGTCAAGATGGAGGTGAGGTCATCTGACCTGCCCTTTGTCAAAATGGCAGCAGTCACATGTTGTACAGAGAAACCACGTTTTCAGAGCCACAGTGGGAATTTTAAACAGATACAAATAACAAGAGAGACATAGAAGCTGTATAGAACATACATTTAAAACAGAATTACATTCTATCCGTGTGGCCACACCCTTAACACATTCTTTTATACATGTAGTTGACAGGAAATAACTCAGCACCACCACACACAAACTGCTGCACCGCCAGCCTCCATAGGGAGCAAGGGCAGAAACTAGAAACAGCTACGTCGTGGATCCGACTAATCTTACTAGTTTCTGCAGGACCAGGGGTAGTGGTGGCAGAGATAGAATAGAAGGAATTGGAGGAAGAAAAGGAAGGGTGGGGATGGGGCTACCCAGAGAAAGGGAAAGTGGACAGGCATGACATGCCAGCAGGACACCTGCAGTGCGGAGCATGGCTGGATAGAAACTGTTTCATCTGCCTGATTGTTGATAGAAATTAGAAAGCTCCCACTTTAATTTGTTAGTTATGGGTACATAGGCCATTTGTTAGTGCAAAGGCAGGTAAGGTTAGAAATTTGTAAGTTAGGCAGAGGTTTTAGGGTCTGTAAAAGATGTACATTTATTTCCCAAGGCCAAATGCTTGAGAAAGGCAAGACTCAATGGCTACATATCCACGAACATCTTTGGGATAGAGTGACAGCCGAGAGATAGGCCAAGGCCACCCTAAGACTCGTCAGCTCAGATTGTGGAGACCCGGGACCACTCCAAGTGGACAAGGAACTTCAGTCTGATCATGAGACAAGGACTACAGTCCAAGAATGAAAAGCCAGATCTCAGTCCTCAGCTGTGGGGAATAACCAGAGATGAATGTCAGTGAAAGCTGAATTGGAGAGGGGGACCTTACCATTTGCAGCGATGGAGCAGGCATAGGATATTGGAAAGTGTTCCAAGTCCAGGGTCCACAGATGTCCTCAGCTAGCCCACCCACGTGCTGGAGGAAACATGGAGAGAGCACCAATGTTGTTATTCATAAATGGTGGGTGACCCAAGGCCATTCCCGCGAGGGGCCCAAGGCCTCAGCAGATCCCCTTGGCAGGTGGGAGATCACAGCAGGTGAGAGACAGATATGCCATGCAGAGAGAGCTGGGGTATAGAGTTTACTTAGTGGGTTATGGAGAGTGAAGGGAAGGACAGAAGGTGGGGAGGAGAGAGAGAGAAGGGCAGACAGAGAAAGAGCAAGCTGGCTGGAGAGGATGCAGGAGCTCCTCCTGCCTGAGCAGAAGGGGGAGATTGGTAGTGGGTAGGGCTTGTCTCTTAAAGGGACAGGGTACCCAGGTGACAGGCTATGACAGCAGATTACAACACACGTGGAATCCAAAAGGCTTCTTCAATAAAGCTACACTTCCTAATCCTTCCAAAAGAGTTCTACTAACTGAAGACCAAGCATTCAAACATGTGAGCCTATGGAGACCATTAGAATTAGAAACACCACACCCTGAAGCCCAGGCATTGCACCACACTGCTATATAGGAAGTTCAAGATCAGTTTGAGCTATGTGAAGTACCTTCTTTAATAAAAAGAAAAAGAAAAGAAAAGGAGCTGGGCATGATAGCCCACACCTTTATTCCTAACTCAGAGGCAGAGGAGGCAGGCGGATCTCTGAGCTTGAGGCCAGCCTGGTCTACAGACTGAGTTCCAGGACAGCCAGGGCTTCAAAGAGAAAGTCTGTCCCAGAAAAAAAAAAGTGTATGTTGATGAGAGGGTGACTCTTTCCACTTTTTTTGAAATAGGGTGTCTCAGTATATAGCCCTGGCTATAGTTTTAGAACTAGCTGTTTAGAACAAGCTGGCTTCAAACTCACAGAGATATGGAGGCTTATGTTCCTTAAAATTATATACCACAAGATGGGTGGTAGTGGCACATGTCTTGGGAGGCAGAAGCAGCTGGATCTTTGTGAGTTCAATGTCAGGCTGGTCTATAAGAGCCAGTTCCAGGATAGGCTCAAAAGCCACAGAGAAACCCCCTGTCTTTAAAAAAAACAAAACCAAAAAAAAAAAAAATGTACCACAGTACCCAGCAAGAAAATTCTTTTCTTTCTTCCTTTCTTTCTTTCTTTCTTTCTTTCTTTCTTTCTTTCTTTCTTTCTTTCTTTCTTTCTTTCTTTCTTTGCTTTTTCGAGACAGGGTTTCTCTGTGGCTTTGGAGCCTGTCCTGGAACTAGCTCTTGTAGACCAGACTGGCCTTGAACTCACAGAGATCTGCCTGCCTCTGCCTCCCGAGTGCTGGGATTAAAGGCCTGCACCACCACTGCCTAGCAAGAAAACCCTTTCTTTAAAACAAGTAATCTGCATCATGAATAACAGTGGTATATTAAGACAAATTGAATAGTATTAAGTTTAAACTACCTAATGACTATCATTTTGTTAGGCATCTAAATAAGAATGAGCAACTTTGAAGATCATTTGTGATGGACTCCTTCCTCACAGTGAGTTTTGAACCACACTTCCTGTTTCCCTGGTAGCATGAGAAAGAGAACCTTCCAACTTTCCCTCTTAAGATTTAAAATAGCATATAAAAAAAGTGAAAGTTTCAAAGCTTCTTCAAGGCTAATTAATGGAAAACCTTTTCTTCTTAGTCAAATCTGATGGAATCTGAGTTCAGCCTCAGGCATTCTGATCTGATCCAAAAGTTAGATTATTGCATAATGTCTTCCTCCTTTAGGAGTTACTACAGCTAAGCTTGTAAATCACTTGGCTCCCACTGGGCAGGCGGCTTCAACCTGAAGGTGTGCTAAGACAGGAGGAATAACTGTCCCTGCATTAAGATAGTGCATCCTCCTTGGTGCAGGGGTTGCAGATCTTCTGATAAGCCTACCCACTTTGTTGAGTTCTAACTCAAAGAATATAACTGTTCCTTCTTCCTCTCTTTCAGATCAGACCTTCATGCCTAAATTAAAAAGCATGACTCACCAGGTGTGGTCATGCACGCCTTTAATACCAACACTCAGATGTAGAGATAAACAGATCTCTGTGAGTTTGAGGATGTCCTGGTCTACACAGCAAGTTCCAGGCTAACCAGAGATATAGAGTGAGACCCTGCCTCAAAAAAGGGGGTGTGGTAGCTAGAAAGAAAATGGACCCCAAGAGTGGTACTATTAGGTTAGGAAGTGGGACCGTGTTGAAGTAGATGTGGCCTTGTTGGAGGAAATATGTCGCTGTAGGAGTAGGTTTTGAAGTCTCCTTTGCTGACTCTGAGACCACTTCCTCTTGCCTGCAAGACGTAGGACTCTCAGTTCCAGCTCTAGCACCATGTCTGCTTGCGCTCCTCCGTGTCCCACCTTGAAGATGATGAGCTAAACCTCTGAACTATAAGCGAGACACCCCAATAAATGTTTTCTTTTGTGAGAGTCGCCATGGTCATTGTGTCTCTTCACAGCAACAGGAACCCTGACTAAGACAGGGTGTGAGGGTGGCTCTGCCATCTTTTCTCTACATGCTCCTTCCAGAAACTATTAAGGTTTAGTTTTCGTTTGTTTTTACCCTGTTGTTTTCCTCGGAAATACCACCAAGGTCTGCTGAGCGGGTCCACTGGGTAAAGGGGCCTGCTGTCAAGCTTCACACCTTCCTCTCGATCATCAGGACCCAGCTGGTGGAAGGACAGAACTTCTGGCCTCTACATGTGCACCACGGTATATGCATGCACACATATACATGTATATATATGCACATGAAATAAATAAAAATAGAATTAAACATTTTTTAACTAATAAAATTGTTCTTGAACTTCACCTAAGTCCATTTCTAAATTCTTTTCTTAACCAAACTGAGAACCTAGATTTCCCCAGGAGGAGTTTCAGTGGAATGAGTCAGAGCTTTTCACTTTCTCTTTGTGAGAGCCTGACTCTAGCTGGCATGTCGTTCATTAAACTCGTGTGAACTGTGTTAAAGGCAGCAGCATTCCCTGGTGCAGCTCCATACAGAACACCTGCCAAATACTTGCAGTGCCCTGCTTGGTCCCCCGGAAGAAGAAGCAAGAACAAAGCAAAATACCAGGGCTTTTTCTTTCAGTCGTACTAGGAGTTGAGTCCTGAGCTATGTGCATGTTGTACACAGCCCTCTACTACTGCTGTGCAACATCCTCAGCCCAAACCAAAACCACTTTAGAAAAGTCAACTTCTTCTTGTTCCGTGAGCTGTGTAGGTGCTGTCTTCAGCAGTGCGGCCTTGTCCTCAGTTTGTGGAGAGCAGTCTGTAGTCTTGGCAACAACCTGGGTTGTTTGGGAGTTCCCATGGGAGCCGTTTGACCAACAACTCAATTAGATGTAGTAACCAAATTCTGGTACCATAAGCTTCATTTGGTGACAAGATGGCCAGTTGTGGCTCTGTCTACCCCATTATTTGGCAATTTCATTTAGATCGCCTCCATATATGTACATATTTTAGGAAACTTCTACAGCGTTAGGGTTCCATACTAATTTTTAGTATTCCCTCCTTTGTCCCCTTCTCGTACTCCCTCCCCACTTGAACCTCCATTCCCAGTCCCCCCTCCATCCATCCATAACTATTCTATTTTGCTTACCTTGAGGGACCTATATCTGTATGCCCCGCACTGCACCCTAAGTCCCTTACTTTAGACTTAACTTCCATGGTTTTATGACCTGTGGCTTGGGTATCATTGACTTAACAACTACTATCCACATACAAGTAAATACATTTGTATTTCTGGGCTTACCTACCTGTCAGTCAGGATGATTTTTTCTTTTTTAGTTCCATTTATTTACCTAAGAATTCCAATTTTTTTAATGGCTGTGTAAGATACCACTGTGTAAATGTACCACCTTTTCTTTATTCAGTCATCTTTTGGGGGACATCTAAATTATTTCTCATTTCTATATTTTATGAACAGAGCAGAAATGAACATGGTTGAGCAAGTATCTGTGGCAGATATGTGTATATGCCTAAGAATAGTATAGCTGCATCTTGCGTTATTTATTTCCATTTTCCTGAGGAACCCTCACATGGATTCCACAGTGACCTGTTCTTTAGTTCTTTATATATTTTGGATATTGGCCCTCTATCAGATGTGTAGTTGGTAAACAAAAACAAAAACAAAAAACAAAACAAAAAAAACTTTTCCATTCTATAGGCCGCCACTTTCTCCTTTGCCATACAGAAACTTTACAGTTTCATGAGGTCCCATTTATTAATTGTTGATTTTAATGCCTATGCTAGTCATGTTCTGTTGAGAATGTCTTTTCCTGTACCAATGAGTTCAACGCTATTTCCCACATTTTCTTCTATCGGGTTCAATGTTTCAGGTTTTATGTTGAGATCTTTGATTCCTCTGGAGTTGAGTTTTGTGCCAGGTGATAGATGTGGATCTATTTTCATTCGTCTACATGCAACTAGACAGTTTTGACTAGCACCATTTGTGGTTTCCATGACTGTGTGGATTTATGTCTGGGTCTTCACCTTGATTCCATTGATCAATGTGTCTGTTTTTGTGCCCGTACCATGCAGTGTTTATTGCTATAGCTCTGTAGTACGGTTTGAGGTCAGGGATAGCAATACCTCCAGCAGTTCTTTTATTACTTGGGCTTGTTTTAGCTGTCTTGGATTTCTGTGTTTCCATATGAACCTGAAAACTGTCCTGGTGTAGGAGGGTCTTCTATTTGTGTATTGCCCTCATTGGTTAAATAAAGAAAACTGCCTTGGCCTTTTGATAAGGCAGCCCTTAGGTGGGCGGAGTAGATAGAACGGAATGCTGTGAGAGAGAAGGCAGTGTGGCAGACGCCATGCTTCTCCAGCACAAGATGGACACTGCTTAGACTCATGCCGGTAAGCCACAACTCAAGTGGCGATACACATGAATGGAGATGGACTAAAATAATATGTGAGAGTTAGCCAAGAAGGGGCTGGATATAATGGGCCAGGCAGTATTTAAATGAGTACAGTTTCTGTGTAATTATTTCGAGTACGCACCGGGAGCCAGGCGGGACAGAACAAGGGGCCCTGCGCCGGGAACGCAGTCCGAGCCCCTCATTACTACACTGTCCTTTCAAGACCTGTGAAGAATTGTGTGAGAATTCTCATGGGGACCGCACTGAATCTGTAGATTCCTTTAGGTACAATGGCCATTTTTACTATGTTGCTCCTACCAATCCATGAGCATGGCTGTTGGAGACCAGTTTCAACAAAAATACCACTTATCAGGGAAGGGGCATGGGGATTAGACAAAATGGTAAAGGGTACAAAGATGTGAATGAAAAAAAATAAAACAGAAAACATAGGATAGTACCTATGTTTCAGTGAACACTGAAATCTCCCACATTTAATCTCCATTTGCTTAAAATGCCCCTGACCCCAAAAGTTGGAGTAAGATGAAAACTACATTAACATGATTCAAGGAAATGAACATACCAGTCAAAGGATATGGGCTACATTCTTAGTTAAACATTCTGTTGCTATAACAAAACAAGTCTTGCTCACACCCTAGACCAAAACATTCTGTAGGCAAACTATCCCTTGGGTGGAATCGATTGTTATCTCCCAAAGGGAGTAGGAACTTAGTTGGATCCTTAAAATTTTGTTTGGGATAGAAACTGTTTCTCTATTCCTGAAATACAAGGTCTGTATATTAGCCACACCTGTTGACAATAACCTTGAGAGAGCAGAACTCTGATCTACATCTCGGGGAGAACCTGTGTTTGAAGTAGAAACAGACAATAACCTTGAAGGAATAAAAGTAAGTTCCAACTCTCTGACCTTTGGTCAGGGTGGAAATAGACTCACAATTTTTGGCCTCCACACAGCAGATTTTTCCGTCTTCTGATATCTTTATAGCTACAAATATTCTGCATTCCTCTCCTCCTCCTGGACCGGTTTCTCTCCACCCAATGGGTTCTGCTTACTAGCTCCTGAAGCCACTTATGAAAGAACCATTCTGAGACAATATTAATTATGTATTCTTTGGCCTATTAGCTCGGCTTCTAATGAACTAACTCTTGCATCTTAAATTAACCCATTTCTATTATTTTGTATTTACCATGAGGCTTGTGGTTTGTTACCTCTTGCTTCTTGGGTGGCTACATGGTATCTCTCTGACTCCACCTTCTTTTCTCCTCTACCTCTGCTTGGATTTTCTCTTGCAATATTCTGCCCTGCCATAGGCCAAAGCAGCTTCTTTATTAAACAATGGTAATAAAACATATTCAGAGCATATAGAGCAGAATCCCAAATAATATCTTCTTCAATGTTTTAAAGATCTTATCATACAAATGTTTCATTTGCTTGGTTAGAATGACCTCAGACTGCTTTATATTATTTGAGGTGTTGTTTCTCTGATTTCTTTCTCAGTTCATTTGCCTGTTAAATATAAGATGGCTACTGATTTTTCTGATTAATTTTGTATCCAGCTACTTTTCTGAAAGTTTTCATGCACTGAAGGAGTTTCCTAGTGGTATTTTTAGGGTCACTTATATATACTATCATCATCTACAAAAAAGATATTTTGACTTCTTCTTTTCCCATTTGTAATCCCCTTAATTGCCTTCATTTTCCTATTGCTTTAGCTAAGACTTCAAGTATTATGTTTAATAAGTATTGAAAGAGTGGACAACCATGTTTTGTTCCTGATTTTAGTGGAACTGCTTTTATTTTCTCTCCATTTTAATTGATATTAATTATGAGCCTGCCGTAAATTGCCTTTAGTATGTTGACATATGTATCTTTAAATTATCAAAGGACTTTAATGATGGAATAGTGTTACATTTTGTCAAAGGTTTTTTCTGAGTCTAATGAGATGAGCATGTGGTTTTTGTCTTTCAGGTTTATTTGATATATGTTGAACCATCCTTGTATCTCCAGGATGAAGCCTGGTTGACCATGGTGAATGATATCTTTAATGTGTTTTTGGATTTGGTTTTTTATGTATTTTATTGAGATTTTTTGCTTCCATGTTTGTAACTAAAATTGATCTATATTTCTCTTTCTTTGTTGGGTCATTATGTGGTTTGGGTATCAGGGTAGCTGTGGTCTCATAAAATGAATTGGGCAATATTGCTTCTATCTCTACTTTGTGGACCACTGACTCTAACAATCTACCCTGGGCTATTTTATTTTATTTTATTTTTAGCCTGGGAGTCTTTTTAATGACTGCTTCTATTTCACTAGGTGTTATAGGTCTATTTAAATTGTTTAATCTAATTTTGATTCAAACTTGATAAGTTGTATATATCTAGAAGATTATCCTTTTTTTGTTTTTTTAGATTTTCCAGTTTTGTGTAGTGTAGGTTTTTAAAGTATGTTCTTATGATTATCTGGGTTTCCTAGGTGTCTCTTATTATGACCCTCTTTTCATCTTTAGTTTTGTAAATTGGGGTTTCTCTCTCTACCTTTTAGTAACTTGGTTCAGTTTGTCAATCTTGTTGATTTTACTAAAGAACTAACTCTTTGTTTCACTGATACTTTATATATTGTTTGCTGTTGTTACTATTTCTATTTTATCAGTTTCAGCCCTGACTTTCATTATTTCTTGCCATCTATTATTTATTTTTGGTGTGATTTCCTTTTTTTTTTTTTTTAGAATTTTCCGGTATGCTATTATCAGTATAACATCTTTCCAACTCTTATTTAATGTAGGCACTTAGTGCTATGAATTACCTCTTGTTGACTGAAGTTTCTGTTGACATAGGTTTCTGTCCCACCCGGTCCTACAGCCATTTAGTCCCAAATAAACACACAGAGGTTTACATTAATCATAAACTGGTTGGCCTAGTAGCTCAAGCTTCTTATTAATTAATTCTTACATCTTACATTAACCCATTATTCTTGTCTGTGTTAGCCATGTGGCTTGGTACCTTCTTTGGTGAGGCAGTCACATCTTGTGTCCTCCGTGTCTGGGTGACAACTGCAAATTCTCCTGTTCTCATTGCCCTGCCTCTACTTCCTGCCTGATCCCCCCCCCATACTTCCTGCCTGGCTACTGGCCAATCAGCATTTTATTAAAATACAATTGACAGGGTACAGGCCATTGTCCCACAGCAACCTCTTAAACCTGACTTAATTGTGTCCCACAGATTTGGGTATTTTGTGTGTTTATTTTCATTCAATTTTAAAAAGTACTTAATTTCTTTCTTAATTTTTATCTTGACCCATTTGAGTCAGTACTGAGTTGTTCAGCTACCATGAATTTGTTAGCTTTCTGTTGTTTATATTGTTTTTATCCAGCTTTAATCCATGGAGGTCAGATAAGATTAAGGGTAGTATTTTTATTTTCTTGTATTTTTTGAGGTTTGTTTTGTCTGAGTATGTGGTCATTTTTGGAGAAAATTCCAGGAGGTGCTGAAAAGAAGGTACATTCTTGTTGTGGAACAATGTTTTTGTACTCTGTAAAGGTGTTACTGGGATTGGTTTAATAAAAAGCTGAACGGCCA
The DNA here is from genome assembly GCA_004026605.1 of Ondatra zibethicus. Taxonomy (NCBI): domain Eukaryota; kingdom Metazoa; phylum Chordata; class Mammalia; order Rodentia; family Cricetidae; genus Ondatra; species Ondatra zibethicus. The sequence goes on along the minus strand of PVIU01002517.1, from coordinate 9,726 downwards.
ATGGCTAGGCAGGATTTCCAAGCACAGAGGATGCTGGGAAGAAGGAGAGAGACAAGAGGAGACTTGGAGGAAGTAGGAAAACAGGATGGGCAGTGCATATATGAGGGAAAGGAGCCTTGGGGTGGCTCATTGATTAATAGTAATGGGTTACATTAAATTATAAGGAAATGGGTATAGACAGTCATAGAAAAACATAGTTTAAAAATAATAAAGTCTTTAAAAAGAGAATAAAGTTATATAAAAATAGGCCACAAACTGATGTAAAGTATTATAACACAGGGAGTTTAGACCTTATATGGTACTTTGAATTTTTGAAAGCTAATGATCAGAGAATGGCAGCTGCTGGAGGACACTGGGTGGAGGCACAGCTGCGTCAAACCAGCTTAGATAGCTTCTGAATGCCTTTCAAATGGAAGTCAGAAAATGTATTGTGAAGCACAATTAATAAAAACTCAGAGTCAGGTATTGGAACCTGAAGACCAGAAAAGCAAAGCAGCTAGTCACTGGTTCTTACCTCAACCTCAATACAAAAATGGTGATTCTGTCTCCAGGAAACCTCAGAATGAGACTGACCCAGAGAGCTGCCTGTCTTATTATCCTCTCTAGTTCTGGGATTAAAGGTATACAGCCTGGTTTCTATAGCAAACTAGTGTAGTTACTAGGATTAAAGGTGTGTGTCATTGTGGCTACTAGGATTAAAGGTGCGTATCATTGTTGCCTGGTCTTTAAGGCTGGCCAGTAGGGCTGTTTTACTTTTCTGATCTTCCTGCAAGCTTTTTTTTTATAAAAATTTAAATGAAATGCCACTATAGTATTGTTTGGGGGAAGAGGTTTTTTGGTTTGTTTGTTTGTTTCCACAGAAAACAAAAGGCTATGGATTTTTTTTCAAGGTTAAAGACGATCAGGTTTGATCAGAGGAGATCCCCTGAAAATCTGGCTTTAGACATAAAGAAATAAACCAAGTAAAATACAAGACTTGTGACATATATTTTACTGCTCAAAAATCAGAAAAAAACTTTGGCTGGCTTGTGTACAACGCCCAGTCCATATTCCAGTTAATGCAGATAGATATCAACTATCTTCGAAAGTTGGTGTGTTTTCTGAGCAAGGGGACCAGACACCAATGAAAACTGGTGGCCCACATGATCTATCCCCATATAATGCCTCTATTACAGTTTCCTCAACGTTCTGAATCCTGAACACTACAAGACAGCTGGCAGAGATGGTCCAGTCTCACAGACTTTAGATAAGCTCTACAATTTCCCATCACACCAAGACTAGACAACAGCTACCTCTCCCAGGACTGGACCAGTATCTCAGTTATGTCTGGGTCCCCTAGAGATGCACACACAACCAAAAAAAGAAAGTGATCTAAACACAGAAAAATGTGTAGGGAGACTTTATCGGTCCTGCCTCCCTGTTCTCAAATCACAACACTGAGACTTATTATTGATTATGAAAGTGCAGGGCGGTGATGGCGCACGCCTTTTATCCCAGCACTCGGAAGGCAGAGGCAGGTGGATCTCTGTGAGTTCGAGGCCAGCCTGGACTACAAGTGCTAGTGTCAGGACAGGCTCCAAAAGCTACATGGAGAAACCCTGTCTTGAAAAACCAAAATAATAATAATAATAATAATAATAATAATAATGAAAGCTTGATCAATAGCTTAGGCTTGATTCTAGCTAGCTCTTATAACTTAAATTAACCATTTCTATTCATCAATGTGCTGCCCTAGGCCAGCTGACCTCAACTATGTCCTGTGCATCCTGCTTTCCTGCTTCCTTCATGTCTTCTCATATCCCCACCTTTCTTCCCAGCATTCTCTGTGCTTGAAAATCCTGCCTAGCTATTGGCGATTCAACTTTTTATTAGCCCAATCCAAATGACGTCTTTAGAGTATACAAAAATAATATTCTGCATTTCTTCCTTTTTGTCTGAATCAAAAAGAAAGGTTTTAAATCTAACACAGCAAAAATATATACATTTAGAACAATTATCAGGGACTCCTAGGACAGAGAGGGCCGGAGGAAACAAGCTCTACCAGGAGCAGAAGCCAGGAGCAAATCCAGCCCTGGGAGCCAACCCAGTCCCGGGACACTGGCAGACCAGGATTGAGCCAACAACCTGACTCAGAGTCTGCGGCCTCCACTGGAACCGGAGTGGGACTGAACCAGTTACCTAAGACAAAGAGAACAAGCTCCACCAGAAGCAGAAGCCAGGAGCAAACCCAGTCCCAGGACACGGGTGGATCAGGACTGAGCCAGCGACCAGATCCAGAGTCAGCGATCTCCACCACAACAGCTCCAACTCCAAGCCAGGGACTTATGCAGGAGGAGATCCAGATCAAGATTTAAAGAAACAGATCAAAGCCAGCATCCTAGGCCAAAGTAGGCCTGAGACAGCAAACTCCAAGCACAGGAATAGGAATAACCAATGGGGTATCTAGAACTGTGGCACTGACTGTACCACGAGGAACAACCATCTGAGCTTTGGATTCACTGGCACCTAAAAGATTATTCAACAGAATCTCAGACAGCCCCAACCACACCTATTAGAGGAAAAGATGAGTAGAAAAGGTAAGATCACATGCTACACCACAAAGAGCAACAAAATACCAGTAAAACCTAAAGACCTGCCAAAAGTAAGTCCTGAACAACCAAATATGGATGAACCAGAAGAAAATGATCAAAAAAATAACCTCAAGAGAACGTTTAAATTTCTTAAAGATGAAATGAGAAATTACCTTAAAGAAATGGAGGAAAAAACAAACAAAAAATTGGAAGATATCAGCAAATCACTTGAAGAAAACCACGAAAAAGAACTCAAACATATAAAAGAAACTATTCAGGACTTGAAAACTGAGATAGAAAAAATAAAGAAAACACAAGCCAAAGGAATTACAGAAACAGAAATCATGAAAAAAAGATCAGGAACCACAAATGCAAGCATGAACAACAGAATACAAGAAATGGAAGAGAGAATTTCAAGTGCTGAAGATACAATTGAGGAAATAGACTCATCAGTTAAAGAAAACATTAAATCTAACAAAAGACTAACCCAAAATATCCATGAAATATGGGATAACATAAAAAGGGCAAATCTTAGAATAATAGGTATAGAAGAAGTTCAACTCAAAGGCACAGAAAATTTATTTAACAAAATCATAGAAGAAAACTTTCCCTACCTAAAGAAAGATATGCCCATGAAGATACAAGAAGCTTACAAAACACCAAATAGACTGGATTAAAAAAAAATCTTCTCGCCACATAATAATCAAAACACTAAACATACAGAGTAAAGAATGAATATTAAGAGCTGCAAAGGAAAAAGGACAAGTAACATATAAAGGTAGACCTATCAGAATTACACCTGACTTCTCAGTGGAGACAATGAAAGCCAGAAGATCATGGTCAAGCATTATGCAGACATTAAGAGACCATGGATTCTAGCCCAGGCTACTATACCCAGCAAAACTTTCGATCACCATAGAAGGACAAAACAAGATATTCCATGACAAATCTAGATTTCACCAATACCTAGCCACAAACCCAGCCCTACAAAAAATACTAGAAGGAAAACTCTAACCCAAGGAAGATGGCTACACCAAAAAAACCCACAGACAATTGATGATCTCATTACAGCAAATCCCGAAGAAGAAAAAATTGCACAAATTTGCATCACCAACGATGAAAACTAAATTAACAGGAGATAGCAACCACTGGTCATTAATATCCCTTAATGTAAATGGACTCAACTCACCAATAAAAAGGCACAGGCTAACAGACTGGATACGAAAACATAATCCATCCTTCTTCTGCATACAAGAAATGCATCTCAACGTCAAAGACAGACATCGTCTAAGAGTAAAAGGTTGGGAAAAAATCAAATGGACCTAAGAAACAAGCAGGTATAGCTATCCTAATATCTAACAAAATAGACTTCAAGCTAAAATCACTCAAAAAAGACAAAGAAGGACATTTCATATTAGTCACTGGAAAAATCCATCAAGAGGAAATTTCAATATTGAACATCTATGCCTCAAATACAAGGGTACCTTCATATGTCAAAGAAACACTTTGAAAGCTTAAATCATATATTAAACCCCACACACTAATAGTGGGAGGCTTCAATACTCCCCTCTCACCACTGGACAGGTCAATCAGACAAAAAATGAACAGAGAAATAAGAGAACTAACAGATGTTATGACTCAAATGGACTTAACAGACATCTATAGAATATTCCATCCAAACAGAAAAGAATATACCTTCTTCACAATCCCTGACTTCAAAGTACTACAGAGCTACAGTACTGAAAACAGCCTGGTACTGGCATAAGAACAGACAGGAGGACTAATGGAAGCAAATAGAAGACCCGGATATCAATTCACACATCTTTGAACACCTGATCTTTGATAAAGAAGCAAAAAATATCAAATGGAAAAAAGAAAACATATTTAACAAGTGGTGGTGCATAACTGGATATCAACATGCAGAAAAATGAAAATAGACCCATATCTATTACCATGCACAAAACTCAAGTCCAAATGGATCAAAGACTTCAACATAAAGCCAGCCACACTGAACCTTATAGAAGAGAAAGTGGGAAGTACACTTGAACGCATTGGCCCAGGGAACCACTTCCTAAATAGAACCCCAGCAGCACAGACACTGAGAGAAACAATTAATAAATGGGACCTCCTGAAACTGAAAAGCTTCTGTAAAGTAAAGGACACTGTCAACGAGACAAAACGACAGCCTACAGAATGGGAAAAGATCTTCACTAACCCCACATCAGACAGAGGTCTGATCTCCAAAATATACAAAGAACTCAAGAAATTGGACACCAAAAGATCACATAATCCAATAAAAAAAAAATGGAGCACAGACCTAAACAGAGAACTCTCAACAGAGGAATCTAAAATGGCTGAAAGACACTTAAGGAAATGTTCAACATCCTTATTCATCAGAGAAATGCAAATTAAAACAACTCTGAGATTCCATCTTACACCTGTAAGAATGGCCAAGATCAAAAACACTGATGACAACTTATGCTGGAGAGGTGGGGAAAAGGGGACACTCCTGCATTGGTGGTACAACCCCAGCAGTATGGATGTCAGTGTGGCTATTCCTCAGAAAATTAGGAAACAACCTTCCTCAAGACCCAGTAATACCACTTTGGGGTATATATCCAAAGGATGCTCAATTGTGCCACAAGGACATGTGCTCAACTATGTTCATAGCAGCTTTGTTTGTCATAGCCAGAAACTGGAAACAACTTAAATGCCCCTCCATCGAAGAATGGATTAAAAAAAAATGTGGTACATTTACACAGTGGAGTACTACACAGCAGAAAAAATAACGACAGCTTGAGTTTTGCAGGAAAATGGATGGAGCTAGAAAGCATTATTTTGAGTGAGGTAACCCAGACACAGAAAGACAATTATCACATGTACTCACTCATAGGTGGTTTTTAAACACAAAGCACAGAAAGCCAGCCTACAAACCACAATTCCAGAGAACTTAGACAACAGTGCAGACACTAAGAGAGACTTACATAGATCTAATCTACATGGGAAGTTAAAGTAGAAAAAGACAAGATCTCCTGAGTAAATTGGGAGCATAGGGACCTTGTGGGAGGGTTGAAGGGGGTAGGGGAGAGGCAGGGAGGGGAGCAGAGAAAAATGTAGAGCTCAATAAATATCAATAAAATAAAAAAAGAACAATTATCAGGTATATCTAAATACAAAAGAAAGTAACTAACAAATGCAACTATATACAATAAGAACAATTATCAAGTAGTTATTACGTTTATAATGTTTAGATGATGTATTCTCTAAATATATATTAGGTCCGTTTGATTTATAAAGTCAGCAGCTACAATGTTTTTCTATAGTTGGACTTTCTGCTGACCACCAGCTCCCCAGTAATGACATGGAGACTTCTTATTAATTGTGAAAGCCTGGGATTATTCCCAGGTAGCTCTTATAACTTAAGTGACCTATTTATATTTATCTAGATTCTGCCTCATGGCTCATTACCTTTTCTCAATACAGTGTATGTCTAATTTCCTCCAATTCTCCTGGCAAATTCCCTGCCTCTTAGATTCTTTCCTTGAATTCCTTTCTCTCCCTGGAATTCCCACACATTCTCTCCTGCCTCACTATTGGCCATTCAGCTTTTTATTAAACCAGGCAGAAGGTGCCTTAGCAGAGACACATTTTCACAGTATAGAAAAAGATTATCCCACAGCATTTCTCTGTTTGGTTTTTGTCTGGTTGATCTGCTTATTGGCATGAGTGGGGTACTGAAGTCACCCAGTAACAGTGTGTAAGGGTTAATATGTGATTTAAGTTGTAGTTGTGTTTCTTTTATGAACTTAGTTGTGTTTGTCTTTAGTACATAAATGTTAAGTAATGCAATTTCAAGCCAAGTGGTGGTTGCACATCCCTTTAATCCCAGCACTTAGGAGGGAGAGGCAGGTGTTCAAGTCCACGCTGGTGTACATAGTAAGTTTCAGAGCAGCCACAACTACACAGAGAAATCCTTTTACAAAAAACAAACAAATAAACAAGCAATTGCTATGTCCTTTTGGTATTTATATCCTTTGATAAGTATGTAGTGTCTTTTCCTTCCCTATCTCTTCTGATTAGTTGTTGTCAGATATTGAAATGACTACACCAGCTTGCTTCTTAGGTCATTTTGCTTGGAACATCTTTTTCCATCCTTTTACCCTCAGGTGTCTATCATTGATGTTAAGGTCTGTTTCTTAGGTGCAACAGGATCCTTTTTTCCCATCCATTCTGTTAGTCTGTGTATTTTTATTGGGAAATTTAGACCATGGTGTTGAGAAATTTCAGTGAGCAATGTTTGCTGATTCCTGTCATTTTGTTGTTGTTGTGGTGGTGGTGGTGGTGGCTTCATGGAGGCATTCTGGGTTGCTTTGCATACCATATACCTGCCAGTTCTCAAAATATTTAAGAGATGAAAACTTGAGATCTTTCTCGACAATGGATGCCTATTAATGTGTATTCAAAAGGACGCCCTGGGCAGAGGTGTCTTCTGCACACTGTCTTCACTAATCTCCACAATAACCAGAAAAAGAAAGCTGAAAGTTAATTATTGGTTCCAGAAGCATCTTCGAAATGACACACATTTGTATTTGTTGAAAGAGGAGCTGGACAGTGGTGGCACACATCTTTAATCCCAGCACTTAGGAGGCAGAGGCAGGCAGATCTCTAAATCTGGGGTCAGCCTGTTCTACAAAGTGAGTTCCAGGACAGCAAGGGCTACACAGAGAAACCTGGTCTCCAAAACAACAACAACAAAAGAAATTCAAAGAGGTCAGACAGTGCAATAGTACAATATTATGGTGTGACCTCAAACTGGGAATTCAAAAACAGTTGGTGAACATCACTGATTAAGTCCAAGCCAAGAAGGGGAGATGAGGCTTTGATTCTCCTCAAGCTCACTCTGTAATTCTGGTCCATGACATGACTGCAGTGGGGTAATAGAGTCATTAGGATGTGGGACCAAGTGAAAGGTAATTAGATTAGATCATGGGCCTCTACCCTCATGCAGGGATAATAACGCTGGTTTTGAAGAGTAGGGTGTCACCAGGCATGATGTTGTTAGGGCTGTAATCCTAGCACCTGGGTATCAGAAGCAGGACAATTAGTGAAAATTCAAGACCAGCTCAGTCTGCACGGCAAATTCCAGGCCAGTTAGGGGTACATAATGAAACCCTGTGGCTAAAGATAAAAATAAAGAGTGGTCTGGGTCTTTCATGAGTTAATTAGTGTGTTGATTTAGGCAAGAGGAGCACGCCTGCCCCTTGGCTAGGCTAGTGGTTCTCTCCTTGCTCGGCTTTGTTGTTCTGTGCCCTCAGCTTTACTGTTGTCAAAATGGCCTCTACTCTCGATGGGAAAGTTAATACTCAGAGCCAAGACGTGGCTTATTTGGGACTGAAGAGATAGCTCATTAGTTAAGAGCCCTTGCTGTTCTTCTATATCCAGCAGCTGCATTCAGGCAGTTCACAACCCTCAATAACTCTAGGGGTCTGATATCTCTGCCCTCTCAGGCACATAGACTCTCATGCACATACCCACATACAGATGCACACACCTCCACATAATTCAAAGTAAATCTTGAAAAAACGGGGGGGGTGTCTTGGTTTATTTGAGAGTTGGCACCCTGCAAAACAATCTTGGGGAGCCGGGCACTGATGGTGCACTCCTTTAATCCCAGCACCTGGGAGGCAGAGGCAGGTGGATCTCTGTGAGTTCGAGGCCAGCTCTTGTTTCTAGAGCAAGTTCCAGCAGGACAGGCACCAAAGCAACGCAGAGAAACCCTGTCTCTAAAAAACAAAACAAAATAAAACAAACAAAAAAAACCCCTAACTTGGAGAATCGAGGTACTTTTATAAAGGACTTTGACACAAAGGGATGGAAGGCAGGAACAATGGGAAAATCGGAGGCCAATTATGAGTTGAACAGGGTTTGTCTTTGTCTTTGACCTGGTCATCCCAAATGGACCTTCCCTCCCCCCGGAATGCCCCCCCCTCCGCGGCTAGTTCCTGGAATTCTTTAGACAAACACCTTACTATTTTGCAAGTTTATAGCGTGGGTCAAGCCTTGTGCTAACTGATGCAGAGAACTAAACAAAGAAGGGGCATTTTCCCGCCACTTGAAGGGTTATAAACCCAGAGAAATGTTATTGAGCAGCTAACACTTGAATCACATGGGCGCAGCTTTTCTTTAGAGCTGGAAATGTGGGGCCAGCGGCACAGAAACAAGTGAACTGTGCAAAGGACAATTTGTCAAGGCTCTGCCTTAGTGCTATCTGGGGACTATTAATATTCAGGCACATGCTGTCCCAGCGTGTAGCCCTGCTCCTGCCATCACACTTGCCTGCATAGCCAGTCCCTTTAAGAGACATAACCCTGTCCCTTTAAGAGACAAGCTCCACCCACTCTCCCTCTCGCCCTTCTCTCTCCCTCTCTTCTCTTTCCTTCTCCCCACCTCCTCCCTCCCTCTCTGTCTTGATATCTCTCCCTTTCTCGCCTCCCTTCCCATTCCCTTTATCTCAAATAAAACTCCACATTTAAGCTCTCTCTGCATGGCGTATTCTGTCACCTTCCCCAGTCCCCAGCCTTCTATGGGATGCCACAGAGGTCCCCCTAGCGCGCTGGATCTTAAGGGGACTGTACAGTTACCTGAATCACGAACCTTGAATCTTAGGCTGGTCTCAAACTAACTAAGTAGCTGAGGATGACCTTGACTCTTGAGACCCCTCTACCTCTACCTTGAGAATGCAGGGACTACAGGCCCGCACCACCGTGTCCTGTTCACAGTCCACACAGTGCTGGTTCACTGAAAGTACGCTCCACTTTGCTTGTGGTTGTTAAATCCACAAACCTAGGACAGTAATAGTACCATGGTATCAGGAAGGGCCAAGTGGCTGCTGACTACATGCAGGTTGCTATATGGATCAAACCTGAGGGACAGTGATGTCACTTTATTGTAAGAACTACCCATACAGTAGTAGTCTTTAAAATGTCGTTGTAAAGATCCGTTTCTGGGCTGGGGTGAAAGTTCAAAGGCGGAGAGCTTATGTAGCATGTGCCAGAGTCCTTCAGTCCTGGGGTTGGGGTCCTTCCAAGCAGTCTCCCTTACCCGGTCCCCAGGGGGGAAAACCCACTGCTTACATCAAATAATGTTTGAAAGTGGA